>JAMZAV010005442.1:0-43098 GCA_024449915.1 Sweltsa coloradensis | reverse complement strand
CCCTTTTTCCAGTCGCGTTGAGGGAGCTTTTTTTACTGTTTCTATTTTTACTTGATATTTGGATGAGCGTAGCGAGCGAAGCGAAGATTCCATTTCACTACACTGGAGAAAAAAATCCGGAATGTTTTTTTTTTCTTTTTTCTTTTTTCTTTTTTTTTGTATTTTTGTCTGTTTGTTAGCACGATTTCGGCTAAACCGATACTCCGATTGCGATGAAATTTTATGGAGGTCTTCGAAATCTCTGAACTTAGAACTGCCACGTTTTTGAGCACAATCGAAAAAAAAATTCTCATGAAAATCGCAATTTTACGATTTTTTTCGATTTTTTAAAAATTTCTTCGACTTACAACACCTACATGCTTTATCCGATTGTAATGATTTTTTTACAGAACCTTAATTTTATGAATTAATATATTCGTGTAAAATTTGTGCGCAATCGAATAATTATTTCTTATGAAAATTTCAATATTACGATTTTTTCCTTTTTTAAAATTACGATTAATTAAAAAAAATTAAAATTTAAGTTAATTTTTTATTAAATTAAATTAATTTTTTTATTAAATTAAATTAAATTTTAAAAATATCTTCAACTTAGTAATGATTTTTTCACAGAACAACAGTAAATCCGCATAACACATGGCAGCTCAATGCACCAATTACGCTCATCCAACAACGCGGCGGGACTTAAGCGTTTTCCTAGTACTTGATAATTATACACCTGTAAAAGGCTTATATTAAAACCTTATTTCTATGAATTTTGACCACTTTTTCAACCTTTTCTTTCAAAAGGCACTGCATTACCATAATATTTATGTCAAAGTAAAATATGAACGTTGTATCCCCACCAGTTTGGTCAGAATCGGCCCAATAATCACGAAAATATCGTATTAAAATTAAGAAACAAAATCGTAAAAGTACGATTTCTATGAGAAATATTTCGTCAAATGTCTCTAAAATCATAAAATATATATATATATAACTTCAGGGATTTTAAACGTTCCCATAAAGTTTCATCAAGATCAGAGTTGCTGTTTGCCAAAGATCACAAAAAAATCACATTAAAAATCGAAAAAAAAATCTTAAAAGTCCGATAATCATACGAAATATTTGATCGACTGTACCCAAAAACATGGTAACTCTAAGTTCAGAGATTTTGAAGGTCCCCTCCGATTTTCATTAAGATCACATATGCCGTTTCCCCGGTAGAGAGCGAACAAACAAAACAAAAAAAACTAACAAAAAACAAAACCACCCGAGCTATTTTTCTTGGGGTAATGTAAGTGGAAAAAAAAAAAAAAAAACAGCAAGTGAAATTGAAGTCTTCGCTTCGCTCATCCAAATACTAAATGACATAGTGCGCGGTAGCTGCTTTTATTCACAAAATCAATTTATTTATTTAACGGTGAATGTCTATCCTATTTACTATTTATTTATACTAGGAAGCTTCGCAAACGCTTTTTCAGGCGCGTTGTTGGATGAGCGTAATTTTTTTAAGCGAAAAAAGCGTAAAATTGCGATTTTCATGAGAAATTATTTTTCGATTGCGCTCAAATTTCACACCAATATATTAATTCATAAAATTAAGGTTCTTTAAATATAATAATTTCAATCTGATAAAGTATGTAGGCCTAGGTGTTATAAGTTGAAGAAATGTTTTAAAAAAAAACGTAAAATTGCGATTTTCATGAGAAATTATTTTTGATTGCGCTCAAATTTCACACCAATATATTAATTCAAAAAATAAAGGGGAAATAAAGGTTCTGTGAAAAAATCATTACAATCGGATAAAGCATAAAAGGTGTTACGTCAAAGAAATGTTTTAAAAATCGCCTCGTTTTACCGCTTCTGCCTATATTGTTTTTCAGACAGAGCTAGTGTCTGTACCTGTTGAAGATTAAAAATAAGGATCATGTCACAGTGGGCCAAAGGCCTTCTTAAAAGTTAAAACCAATCTTCGGATTGCAGTTAAATCCTTCTTGAATAGTTACCATTATAAGACGAGTAGTTACATCCTGCTTTCAGTTTCATGCAAGGGTTTCTCATTAGGCCGCTATCATCCAGGCTATATCAGTTATCAACTTATCATGTATTTCATTTTAAATATGTAGGTATTTTTTTCAAAAATTTTTTTAGAGAATATCCCTTAATTTGTTCTAGACTGTATGAGATGTATGTTCAAACTTGTGTCTTTCAGGAAGGGATGCGTCCGTACGATGTCTAGCCGGATAAAGGAGATGCGGAGTGGCCTTCAGGAACGCCTGCAAGGGCTAGGAACCCCGGGAAGTTGGGACCACATCACACAACAGATTGGGATTTTTCTCGACACGGGGCCAACCGAAAGGGGTAATCGTCGTCTCTTTCTCTTTTGGAATTTTATCTAGGATGGGCTTTAAAAATTTTTGTAAAACAATAAATTTTTTTTGGAAAAAGGGCCAACGAATTAAATTTCACAGATAAATTTATAAATTATTATAATAATTATTTAAAAAAAAATTTTTAAAAAAAAAATTTTTTTGGGCCCCTAAAAATTGGGGTTGCCGTTGATACGATTTCAGTATCGATAATGGGCCCATTTAAAATGTTTATCGTTTGCGAAAATCGTTTAAAAAAAAATATCGATAATCGATAATCGAATCAAAATTAGGCCAAACTTGCTCGCATCCCGCGCGGCCCGGGCCCTTTTGCGATGCATCCTTTTTTCCTTCTTTTTCTCATACGGGTTTTTCCCACGCTAGCAACGTCTTTCACAAGCTCCCCTTCCCCCCCCACGCTTTGGGCCGGGGCCCCGACAGGGGGGAGTACGTGGAGTAACAGACCGCGCTACGTCCCCGGTTAAGTGTTGTTTTTGTAAAGGTCTTTCTTTTGGGAAACGTGGTTCTTGAAGTTTCTTTTTCAGCTTTTGTTGAGATTGTCTTTCTTTCTTTTTACGAGATATTATCATTTTAACTTTTCAATGCCCCGATATTTATTACGCGACGAGATAAAAATGGGGGACTTTAGTTTGGAAACGACGTAATTTGGTGTGAGAGAAGATGAGATAATATTATCGTAGCATGGAAAAAGAAGTAAAGCGTTTACGAGTTGGTGGGGAGTGGGGAGGATGCATTCGATAAAAAACTTGTTGACCTTGCTTTGGCCCGTGACGCCCGGGGGGCCCCAATCAGCGCGGAATGAGCTTCCCGACCCGGGCCGAAACACACACGATCATTCTGGTGGCCTAACTGGGTAGTCAGGCGCTTGTACTTCCGGCTTACGCGGTTGTAGATCTCGCGTGGACGATTTTTTCAGGAAAAAAAGCGTTTAATTTTTTTGATGGTACTTTTTTATGAATTTCTGCAGGCGGGGGGTAAATTAAAAAATTTTGGGCGGGCGAGCATTCGATTACAAATTATCGTAATCGATTCTGGAAGACTAAATGATTTTGATCGTTTGGGGGAAAATAATCGTATCGATATATACCGACGATTATAAAACGGCAACCCTTTTATTATTTTTATTATTATTTTTATTTTTGAGGTGCTTAATTTTAAACAACAACTGATATTGTTTTTTTTGTGTCGGGGGGGGTGGAATGAATAGACAAGTAAAAGTTCTAGGTTTATTTTTGGCAACAATTTGTTTTTCTCAGCACGCCAAGTGGACATTTGGTTCCGAATTCCCGTCTACCTGCTGAAGAGGGGGCCGAATGCATGTCGGCGAAACCCAAAAAAACCTCGATATGTTGCAAAAGGAAAATTCAGAAACGGTCTTAAAATTTCCCCAAAACCCAAAATATAAAAACGTGAAATACAAACGTCTGACAGTATTCAACTAATCAGGTACCGGTACACCCCTGGAAAACTACGGATCAGTGTTTTAGACGGAATATGCTTTTATGGGGGCGGAATATAACATAGGAAATACTTTATTTTTTCATTTTTTTGGGTTTAAGATTGAATCAGAGCAAGAAGTCCGACTTTTATCCGATAAAAATAATTTTAATATTATATTAGCAAAATTGGTGTATAGACCCCAAAGTGCCATGCATTTTAATACTCCAAGCCCAAAACCCCAAAAACACAATAGAGGTTTAAATTTTAGCCTTGAATACGGGTTGATAGGGTGCAGGGTAATTATTTTAAGTTTTTAAGGGGGTTTTAATTTTTTCCTTGCTGAAGATGATCAGATAAAATAGCAACTTAAAATTTTAAGTGTAACTAGGCATCAGAAGTAATAAAGGGAAATCTTTTACCGACACTACCGATACTCACTCGGGATCTTGGATTTGTTTCAAAAAGGGGCATTTTAGAGTAAATAAACGGGTCCCCATTAAAAAAGGGGCCCAAATTTTGTTTTTCTACACTAAAAAACTGTCAAAGGTTATAAATTTATGCAGTGTTTGGTAAATCATAAAACTTTACGTAATATACTATCCCAAACCTTGTGGCTTGTGCTAATGTTAACTACCCCAGGGGCCCAGTTTTTAAAAGCCCCAAATAGGCAAATGCTAAAGTAACAAGGGCCGCCATTTTTTCCCAAAGCCTGATAATATTCACGAGCGGGTCGAAACGGTAGGTATCTTCTGGCTTACATGAAAATTTTGTTGGTGGGCCAAAATTTTTGGCTGGGTGTTGGTGCAAACTCGGGGTTTAAATATTGTGATATGTTTTTTAAAATTTAAATTTGTTCTCCCTCTATATTGTTCCAAATTGTTTTGGTTTAATTTTTGGTATCAAGTAATGACCCCCCGTCATCGTATTTTGGTCAACGGTTGAAAAAACTTTGGAAAACAAACAGAACCCCAAAAATCCATTTAAAATACTGTCACATGTTTTATACATCACTCTGAATGTTAAACCCCAAAAAAACGGAGGCTTTTGGAGCTCAAAGGATAATCTATATTACAAAATTGAATACGGGGTACCCAAAAAAACTTTTTTTTTTTAAGGCTCCTAAATTTAAAATGCTAGTTTTTTTTTAAATAAAAAGAAACGGGTGACAACACTCGTGAAATCCATACGTAAGTTAATGTAGGCTATGAGATGGTCACATAGGTCTAAAAACCGAAATAAATCAAAATCCATTTTTGGTCACCTGTACTTTTGGTAAAAAAAGCCAACACAGAAGTTTTAACACTTAAAACCGGTACCGTGAATAGACTACTTGAAATTATTTATGAGGTTTGTAGGCCTAGTACTAGAAATGGAAATCCCCTTTCTGTACTAACTACCTAGTTTTAAAAGATTTTTAAATAAATTGCCATAAAAATTAATAATCAATCTAAAGAGTCGTCCAAAAAAAGAGCACTTTTTTGTTTTTTCCCCCAAACTTTTTAAAAATTTTTAAAAGGTGTGTTTTTTCAGTAGGAAACTCTGTTTTAAATTTAATGGATAGCGCTTGGGTTTGGGAAAGTCTTGTACTACCTATGTATTGGAAAGTACAAATCCAAAACACTAAAACAAAGAAACAAAAAACTCATATATTATTTTTCATATTTCCCATTGGAGACATACAAAATATCCTAGGCCTAGCATAGTTAATTTTTTGGGGTATTAGTGGCTTATGGTTTTGGTTTGGGATTTGCTTAAGTCTCATATTTATGCCTTTTGGGTTTAAACGAGCATGTAGTTAGGTTAGTTCAAAATTTAAAATACGTACACTATCTGGGATAATTAAAGGGAAACCTTACAGAGGCATTTACGGGGAAGGAGGGGGGATCGAGATCTAGGAAAACTTGGAATACAAATATGAACAACTTTAAAGTATTCCATAATTTTACTTTTGTACGTTGTAGGATGGCTATACATTTTTAAAAAAAAAAAATTGAAAAGAATTGGGAGAAAACTTCTGTTTTGTAAAAATTCTACTGTATATCAGTTGCGGGTTTTTTTCGCACGACGCAGCACTTAAAATTTTGAATTGAAACAGGTGTTCTAATTTGTTAATATTATGTTATCAGTATCAGGGGGGCAACCACTGACCAAAGTAGCATTACTTTTCCAGAGTGCCTCGGGGTGTTTATGGCATGCTATGATCAGCTATTGGTCTTCAGAAAAAAGTATCGCGATGGTGATATTAATTACGTAGTACCTATGTACCTACATATTCAAACATTTTTGATTTTAAAAAAGTAAACTTTTGTGTTAAAATTTATAAAGAAATAAATAATAATTTAAGTCCTATAAAAAAAATAAAGTTAAGTAGGCCTCCTAAAAATAAAGAATAGGAAAAAAAATTCCTGTTTTCAAGAAAATTCTTTCTGCAAACCGCTTTAAAATTTTCCGTTAAAAAAATTTGAGTTAAAGATTATGCGGGAAAAAGGTCAAGGTGGGCAGTTCCAAACAAACCCTTTTTAATTTTCAACGACTTACTGTATGGGACAGTGCTGAATAAAAACAATAGTCACACAATAATTCATAGTTTTCCTAAAAATTTGATTTCCAGAAACGTTTTTGGAAATATTTTGTATTAAAAATTTCCAGAATTTTTACTTTTCTTTCCCTTCAGTAAGACTTCAAAATAGATTAGATCAAGTAAAGTGATTATGTATTATGAAAAAAAAAAATACAAGAGATTCAGTTTTTTTGTTTTTTTTTTTTATTATCTCTGACATACAGTTGATGGGGGCTTCAGCTATCCTTTTCACCTTTTGGAAGGCTCAGGCTTTTTCTTTTGGGCACACTCTGTATGCAAGGATGTCATTGATGTTTTATTACTTGCATTGTAGCTTCTACGAATGTAAATGTAAATTTACAGAAATGCAAATAAAAATACATACAATATTTACTACACTGCAAAAAAAAAACAAAACTAACAAATGAAAATGCAAGTGGCAACTTAGTTTTTGCACTAGTGGGCCAATGGAAAACCTCATGTCATGTACTTGTAATAAATATGGGAAAATAGAAAAAAACAAAAAGTTACTAGATTTGAATAAACATTGGTTGCCAAAATGATGTGGTTGAAAAAGGTCATAAAAAGGATATGTGTCTCGGGGTAATCGAGGTTGCTTGTTTATTTGTTGTCAAACCCTTTCAAAATTGTCCTGCATACTCCCTTAATAATTTTTGAAGCAATGTTTTCTTTATTTACCATGGTACTTTTACCAAGGTGGGTATTTATGAAAAAGGAAACTTGCCCCAAAAAAACAAAATCCACGAAATTTTTTACATACGTTAAAATTTAAAAATATAAGAACATATTTTTTTTGGGGGTACTGAGCACATTTTTAAAAACTTGTTTGCTGAGGTCTAAAAACATGACAGAAATAGGTCAACCCAATAAATTGTGGCAATTTGAAACATCAGAAATCTTAAAAATGAAATTAAGATTATTTATTATTTTTGTTTCTTTAAATTTTTTTGCCCAAAACATCTTCCTCGCCCCAAAAAAAAAATTTTATACATAGAAATAGAAATTTAAAAAGCCCATGCCCAACCTTTGTACAATGGGACTGGGGGCCGTACTCCGTACCAGTAGCCATATCATTGGAACCAAAAAGTTGTACTGGGGCCTATTTTTTTCACTGTTGTCATGTTTTTGTAAAAAACTCATTGCAGAGGAAAGTTTGCTACAATGAAGCAATAAAGTTATTTTGCAGTGTTTTGTATTGGAATTAGATCTACTGACACCACGAAAACCCGGCCAAAACAGACGAGTCCCAAATTGACTGGGGAAAAAAGGGTTTTTGCCCCGGTGGCCTTCGTGAGTGGCTGGAGAGACAAGTGTTTGGGGTGGTCGGCAAAGTGTAGACATTTTGGACCTTTTCCTAATAAATCCGAAAAAAAGAGAAAAATTGACCCCGGAGTGGGACAGTTGTTTGGTACATTTAGGCCAATCTTTGATCTAGGGCCCAAAGGTATGGAAAAAAAAAACAATTCATATTTTGTTACTCGGGCTAGGATATGGTAAAATTATGTGATACTATCATATATACAATTTGGTTTTTTTAAGAGTGTGCCATTTCTTCCCTACGCAAGTTGGGTCTGAAGGGAACTTACTGTTTGTGTGCATTTATATAACAATACAAATTAAATAAATAATTTGTAGGATAACGGCTACAAAAGACAATTTTTTTAAAGTTCAGAATAATTTTGTTTGCTTTGAAGCCATTTGATTTCTTTTTTGTAAAAATTCTTCTCCATTTTTTTTACCCCGGGGGTATAAAAACCCCTGCTTTTGACTTTTTCCGCATGTAGATTATGTGCCCACGGAAAAGGAGAGGGCGATTAGTCCCATTCCCTTATCACCTTGTTCTGAAACTAGAAGTGAAATACTGAAAGGGTAAGTATCAGAGGAACAAAATGGTGGGTCTAGGGGAGGTTTGTATTTTAAAGTTTTTTATTTTTCGATTTGTTTGTCGGGAAAACCCCTAGGTGTAATGATATTATTATACAATTCAGAAAATTAAAAAAAATCCGCGGGAATCCCTGGTTCGATTCCGGTTTGGGGGGGACTTTTTAATTCTGAATTGTAGAAATAATGTATGTTTATTTTGTGTATATTTTATTTTATTTTTTGTATTTTTATATGAGCCGCCGCGCATGTATTTTCCGCGCACTATTTTCCCCGGGGCTCTTTTCACGCAGCGACTGCGCCGTGAATGACAGGGCAGTTGATCTTTCTTCCCGGAAAACCACCTGCAGGTCCACGTTTTTGAAATGTTCTAAGTGTAAAAATTTAAATGTCTTTACTTAAAAAGCAACTGGTTTATTTGGGCGTCGTGTACGAAATTGGGACCTTGATTCCTAAACTAACATATCGACGAAAGTAAAACAGGGGCCTAACACTCTTTTTTACAAAAAACGAGGGGCCCGACGACGCCCATTCCCTATGGCCAAATGGGGGGGCCCACGTAAGTACAGCAGTTTGGGCATCTATAAGAACATTAGAATGCTTTTTGTGGGAAATAAAATAGAGGACCAGAAAAAAAAAGGGAAAGGTATTTTCTCCCCGTATGTGGGAAAGAAACCCATACGTTCTTTCGTTTATTTTGGCCCCGCCAAAAAACCAAAAGGAAAAAAACGTTTTACAAAGCTTTGACCTTTTAAACCCGCATTTAAAACCGAAGCCAAGCAAATATGTACAAAGGTTTAAATTTTAAACCTTTGGGGATCAACTTCCTATGGAAACCCTTTATTCCACATAGCAGATTTCCCTAAACTGAGTGAGTTCTGTGAATTTATGACCTGGAAGAAATGCTACTGATAGATTAATAGCGGTATGGAGACCAATCCCCCAAAAAAGATACTTGTGATCCTAGCTAACTTTCCCAAAAGTCTATGCTGTGCCCGCAAAAGAAAAAAACTGGCCCAACGCTTTCGGATCACGAGTTCTCAACGTGCGAAAAAAAATTTTCCCCAGCCCCTCGAGAAGCTTATCATTATGACGGACTAAAGAAATTCCATAAATTTTTTGGGGACGTTTTTCATATAATCACAGACCACAAAAACCACTATTAGGTTTGCTGGGTCCTGGAAAGCCTATTTGCTTACTCTCACCCAAGGGTGATGGATGGGCTTTTCTCTTAAGTAATTACAATTACTCGCGATGTACCCTCCGGCATAAACATGGTAAGCAGATTTTGTAGTCGCTTTTCCTATTTATGATGTATTTGGGTTTAGGTTTTCCGGGCCGGGGGATGTCTTTATGTTTTTGAGAAGCGCCCGGGTGATTCACCCCCTTTAAAGCTACCAACGTAGCACAGGGTACGTCCAAAGGACCGCGTATTGGTAAGAATTTGCGTTGCCAACAAGGTTGGGACATGACGATTTGTCTGAGAATTCAAAATTACGCTAGCGGGGGAGAAGCATTACCCATAGGGGCTGAACTTTTGGAAATCGGGAAATGTGATACCTGTCTCACGTAACAAGTTTTGAATTGCTACTGCCTCTCATCAGGGCTGGTACGATGTAAAGCAAGGCTTTTCATACCATGGGGGGCCCGGGGTGGACCAAAACATAGGAAATGGTAGCCAATGCCCGAGCTGCAAATTCATGACATTACCCTGCCGCTCTGTTACTCTACCCTGGCCAATTCCCCACCGACCCTGGAGTAGCTGCATTTTTGGGTTTTGCGGGGCCTTTTAAGGGACATACTTTCCTAGTCGTTGTAGATGCACTGACAAAAAGGCCCGAAATACGATTGACTAAAGGTTCATTTTTGCGACTACGTGGGAACATTTTTGATTTAATTTTTTTCACGTTTTGGATTGCCCCATAAAAGTTGTTTCCCATAAGGATCTGCTTTTTGTATCTGAAAAATTCCAGAGATTTTCCGAGGAAAATGGAAAAAAACACAACGCAGTGCCCCGTACCACCCAGCCACTAAAGGTTTGGCGGAGCAAAGGTGGGCACCACAAGGCCATCTATGAAAATGGAACCAAGAAATTTGGGATGAAAACGCTAAAATTTTAGGATCTTCGCTCTACACCGGGAAACCTGGTTCCAACAGCACCAAAATGAGCGCTACTGGGGTAAAGTCAAAACTATTTTGGACTTTCTGCATCCAGATTCGAGACGGATTGCAGAGATTTTGACCACAGTCGAGCGTTTAAACAAGAGTGAAGAAATTTTCTAAAAGTACAGTGTTCTATCGGATTTGCTGCAGGCCCCGCTTTTGCCGGTATCGTTACTGACGCAGGACAAAAAAATATTTAAATACGAAATCCTGTGGTTCACCGTCCACGACATCTTGACCAGCTACGGCGGGCCCCAGACGCATTCCTGACGACTGGGGTCAACCCGAATTAGATGATCAGAGAACGGTTGGGTTAACCCGAATTTAAGATCAAAAGAACGGTGGGTTTTTAAACCCGAAGTAGAAGGGAACCCTATTCCTAGAGCCTCAACACAATCCGGAAACCCCCCTCCCTCTGAGATTTTTGTTTTTAAATAAAATAAATGTAGTGTGATCTTAAGGGGGAATGTTGGTATATATTATGTTTTGTTTCTGTATTCATATGAGCCGCCGCGCACTGATATTTCCGGCATATTTTCCGCGGACTACTTTTTACGAGCGATGCGCCGTGAAGTGACAGTGAAGTTGATCTTCTTTCCCGGAAACCCAGCCGACAGGTCCCGTTTTGCAAAAGTTTTAAGGTAAAATTTATATTCTTTTCTTAATAAACAAATGGTTATTTTGGACGTCGTTTATGAATATTGGGTTTACCTGATTCCTAAACAAAAATATTTGTTATGGAAAAACAAAGTAGGCCTACATGCAATTGATGGAACAAGTAGAGAGGGGAATTATGATAAAAAAGTTTTTAAAAACCCACCCATCAAAAATAAGTCTAAATGACCTACAAATTTTTTATTATTTGGTATTACACATGGTTTAAATCATGTACCCGTCTTATAATATTATAAAGGAGTTCAGTTGGTGAGAGGTAATTCTAATTGGAAAAAAATACCAAAATGAGATATAGTCGGACATTATAAAGAACTCTCTTTTAACAAAGTTCTAGATTTAACAAAGTAATTTTAAAGCTTGTTAATTAAAGATACATGTAAAGAGACTCTGTTTTAACAAGTTCTTTTTTAACAAAGTAAAAGACAGTTTCTGTCAAGTTTGTTATAAGTGGGCAGTGGGCTTGACTAATTCAATATAGTACGCCTACATATTAATAGTTTAATAGAACAGGGGTGATGGCGAGTACAATGTTTGGGGGGGGGGGGAATCTAAATCTCAATGATGGCGTGTAAATCAACACCCCCTCCCCCAACATCGTGATCTTGGGTTCCGTATACAATCACCATGTTCTGCAAGTGCAAATAATAACATTTAATAAAATCATTGACGTTTAGGATGAAGAATAATCCTTGAGTTTTGGTGCCCAGCATCAAACCACCTCATTGCCAATGAAACTCGGGCAATAAGTCCCCAGAAAACAAAGGAGCACAAAGGAGTGGAAACCAAAATTCTGCATCTACTTCAAATAAAGAAATAAAATACGTAAATGACCAAATCAACTTGACTATAATATAAAAATAAAATATTTATGAATTACACTTGCACCATTGCGTTGGCATAATTATTACCACAGTAAAAAACAGTAATTACACGTTGGTTGGGGCGGCGAATGATTCTTCTGATCCACTTATATTTAAAACCAACATCCCGGAATAAATTTCTGGTTGCCGTGTGTTTACATCGGCAGCAAAATCCATGACAATTCAAACTTGTTTAATGAAGTGGAAAATGTGCAGTGATGATCTTGGCTTTTACCATATCTTTGAATAAAACTAGGAAAACGCCAAAGTCGTTGTTAAACGAGTAAGTGAGCCATGTGTTGACTGTTGAGTACCCGGTATCATTCCCTTTTCTTCCCCCATACCTAAGACTGGATCTAGACAGCTTTGGTCTTTCCTCCCTAGCCAGCGGTTTAGCCGAGGTCGTTTAACCGGTTCCCACTCGAACACCGAAGTTAAGCAGAATCGGGCGTGGTCAGGGGTAGAGTGGGTGACCGCTCTGCCCTGAAACTCACATATACCGTACTGCTGTTTAGAGCAGGTGGAGGGTTCGAGAGCTAGTATAATGGCTTCGTTCTCCTCGACGTCTGCTCAGCAGTCCGGGTTAGTGGAGGAACCTATATGACTCTCAAAGTTACAGTGTCCTTTCGGATGGGACGTTAAGCTGTTGGTCCCCTTTTTTCGAAAGGAGTAGGCTACATGCCGGTACCGGGTTTCCTCTCCTCCCTTCTGTTCATACTTCCTCCTCATCTATCACCACTCATCGTCTCAAATATCCAAAGTGCATTAATATGAGATGTTGACCAATAATATCCAATCAATCAATCTTTCCTCCTTAGCCTATCATAGGCTCGAGTGGTGCATTATGGCCTTACAGTTGACGTGCCCTTATAAAAAATAAACTCAAAACCCTAGTGTTTGATGTTTTGGAAAAGAAGAAAGGAGACCAACAGCTTACCTTAAACGAGATGGGCAGCTGCGTGAAACTGGCTGGTTAACATAAATATTTGCAAAACAAGATACACAATGTCGTACGTTTCGGCCAACGCGGCCTTGGTCACCGACCGTTAGAGAAAAACTAAATTTAAAAATATATACAATATATTACAAGGCGCTGTTGGGGGTGAGGGTGGGTGAAGGTGGCGGTGCAACAAGTGGGAGGTGTCAGGTGGTCTAAGAGGGAGGGCCTAGGCAAACTCAAAACCCTATCATTTATATTAGGGGTGCCCAACTTTATTTAGAGTTGGGCCACATGGCATAAATTTTCAACGTTGGTGGGCCACATCATAAAATGCCCGATTATCACCTAAAATTTAACGTAATTTGAATAGGCTATAGATAGATTGTGGAATAATTATACAATCCTCCCCTATTCTTGTCATTGTATTGCGTGACAAGCTGATAGCATCAATGATATTTCAAAAACAGCTTGCATACTTTTCTTTACTAATTCCCCATCAGAGAATGGTCTTCCCCCCGACGCTAATGAGTGGGCAACCTGGTAACTAGCATGGACATATGCTTGGTTCTCAGTTATTTTATTTTTGAGCATACATTGCGGAGATACAAAGTTTTGCTCCAGTTTGACTCTTTGTATTTCTCATACTCACTTTTGTGTTTCGAGTCGTAATGCCATTTTAAATTGTACTCTTTGAACACTGCGATGACATCTGCATATTATTATTAAGCACACAATTTTATCGTTATAATGTGGCACACAAAAATAAAGATCGGTCCACTTTTCGTTAAATACGCAGCATTTGCTATCTATTTTACAATTTTATTTTTAAATTCTTTTGATAACGACTTTTTTTTTAAACCAAGCCAAAAACTGTTACACTTGGACTTGACTAGACACTTGAAACACTTTCTGGAAATTTGCACAGTATAATAATTTGCGACCACCTTACTCGGATACTATCAATTGAACACTTAATAGGTTCGACATCCTTCGCACTGCTTGCTTTGGTCAGTATACTTCACCCCATCCCCCGCCCAAGCATCACATGGTTGACCCGGAGGCTAGCCAGTTAGGCTGGATGTCGCTAAAGAAAACAATGGGAACATTCCCTCCTTGACATCTAAGAAACTAAACTAAGCTAAAAGCTTGGGCCAAAAACAAATCTACCCTTAGTTCACTCAGTCTCATATCATTGTGGGACACAGAGGGAGTGCCACGATCATTTTTGCTGCACTTTAAATCAGAAAAAATATGTAGCCCTATATTAGCCCTTTGTTGACTGGCGGGTCTTACAAGCCCCTCAGTTTTATTGTGGTTGAGCGAGCGTAGCGAGCGTCTCCACTTGACTCTTATGGCTCGAATGTCTGTTTTTTTTTTTTTGTTTTTTTTTTTTTTTTTTTTTCTGTTACTGCTTCGATACAGGTCGCACCGTTTCTCTGATCGACCTGAAATTTTTTACACATGTACATACCACCTAGGCGGGTTGCTGTATAGTTTTTGAACAAAATCCGATCGTTGGTTATAAAAAATAAAATAAAAAAATAAAAACGTTCCGATCGTTATGAAATTTTGCAGGGTCAATAAGTACAACATTCTCTCCTACTATTTTCCAAATATTCAGCTAAATCGGTTAAGACCTTAAAGACTTATTGGTAATCATAATTCGAAAAATGATGTTAAAAAATGAAGGAGGCAGTGAAGATACAAAGATACACTTTAGAAGGCATGACGTGAATTAGTACAATGCAAAGATGTTGGAATAGTATAAAGTGTACAATGTCAATATCCAGTTAGGCCTACAGTTTGTGGTGGGCCTTATGGGAATGTCGTACTCGGGTCATGTTGCACGTACCGGTGCTCGCTCAACAACGCGTCCAACTGAGCGTTTTCCTAGTACTATAACATTAACATGGGTAGGATCATAGCACTATAAGCCTGACGGGACGTTTTGAGTCCCACTGCTCCTGAGCACATAGAGCTATATCACACGTTCACATAGGATAATATTTACGCCTTGTACATAATTTTTAAACTCTTTTTGCGTAAAAAATTGAAAATAGTGGATTTTTGAAAATAATATATAAAAATCTGAAAAAATTATAAATTTGCCATTTTCCCCACAATTTTCATTTTTTTTGTTTAATAAAGATGCTTGTTCTTGAACTAAAATCTAAAAAAAAAAAAAGGAAATTGTGTTAGGCCTACATAGGTAGGTATTCAAAATACTCAAAAAAAAAGAAAAAAGTTTCAAACAAAATTTCTTATTGGGCATGTTTGTTTGATGAATAGGCCTAAGTAAAAAAAAAAAAATCATTTTTTTAAATTTTTCTAGTATCGGGCAAGAAAGGGTTAGAAAATATATTTTTTCGCGGGTCCGTGTCTAGGAGGATTTAGTACATTACCTCTGGAAGGGCCCTTAGTGCATCGCCGCTGACGCACGTTTCGACGGCCGGGATTTCCCCTCGCGCGCCTGCCTTCCCGCGGAGAGCAGGCAACGAGACTGAGCCGGCGTATTCAGTAGCTCGCGATACGTATGTTCACAAGTGCAAACAATAGTTTACAGTTGTGATACAATAACAAACACGCTGAATTTCCTTGCATCGTCCTTTATTCTGCATCGTGACACAAATTAATAGGCCTACTGCGGATAAATTATGGGAGAGCTTCGAATTAAAAGAAATACATCAAAACTGTTAAAGTGAAATCGTTATGAATTGTTTAACCATTGAAATAACAGTTTGGCTTAATTTCTTACTTCACTGCACGTAGGAAAGGATTTATGTTTTCCATATTATAACTTATTAGTACGTTATGATGTCGGGAAAATGTGTTGTGAACATGGTTGCATTGTTTCGAGTACAGATTGCTAAGATAGATGTGTTCTGTGTTATGATTCGTTGGTTAGAAATACTTATAAAATATCACTAGATAGTAGATACCACATTTTTTATCTCAAGGTAGGTTTAGGTGGTAGGGTGTCACATTTTAATTGTGCATGTATATTCACGAGAAAATAAATACAACAATAATTGCTTCATCGTGCCATTTGATTTTATCTTGCGACTTTCTTCACATAGTTTTACAATGTGGTCCACAGCGGCCACAAAACGTTGGTGTTTCAAGATAATTTGGTAATAATTTGCCTACACTTACTCGGTCTACTTGAAAAAGTAGTCATGAATATATTGTAGCAAGTTTTTCATATAATAATGAACTGTTGTGCAATGTAGGACTACATATTAATTTATTCTATTTCACAAACTTTATTCAAAACATTTTCGTAAAGATTGCAGCTGTAGAGTATACACTCTAGACATCAGTTTTACCAGTTGTGACCCTCTTCAGGTAACAAAACATGATTATTGGGGTATAAAAGTAATAATTGTTAAGGAATTTTCCGAGGGCTGTATAGAGGACTTAATCCCAACACTTGTAAAAAAATCTCATTAAAAGTGGTCAGGATTGCTAGTGGATGGATTCGAATCCGTGACCTACCGAGTCAGAATCTCGCGCGTTACGCTCGTAATATAATATGTAGATTATTATATTTTTTGTCAATCCGAAGCCAATGAAATTTGATCTTAGATCTGTAATTTATAACAGAGTGTAAATATAGAGAAATAAATAAATACGCGTTAACGCCAGGGATAATCAGATCAATTTCTCACACTGAGTGCATGAGAGTAAGTGTAATGGGTTTAATCTAATCTAAACATTCCCAGACCAATTATCGAGGTCATTTGTCTTGGACACGTGTGAGACTAAGAATCTTGAGCTTCACCAAACAATATCTTCAAAGGAACCCCCGTGTATCTCTATGAAGTTGATCGTCGTAATTAACATATAACCAATAACCAAACGTCTCTAAAAATATACGTCAGAGCAAAAACCTTTACAAACGGTCAAGACCAAATCAAGACAGTCTGTCAAAAACTACATTCAACATCCTAGAAGTTAAAAATTATTGTTATTTATATGGTTATTACTTCCCATGTCATTTTAAAATAATAGCGCGAAAAAAAGCAGTCCTAAACGCAAAACTTTGTATTTCTGTAGAATATAAATTATTTACTTTGGACAGTTTAAAACTACGGTGATGATGTTAATGCATATTATAGGAAATGATTTCGTACACCCACGCCAACATTTAGAACCGGTGAGCCTTCGGTATCATTGCAATTGGAATGTAATTTTTTTACAGTGCAATAAGACGAACAAAGTTATTTGTACTGCCTAAAGATTTTGTCGTAGTTCAATTAGAAACTGTTCCAGCCTCGATTGTAATAGTTTCTCCCCATAGCGCGCGTGTTAATTTTGCCTCTCTTGCCTGGAGTCTGGCAGCGAGCGAGCGGCGCGTGAGGGGGGGTAGAGAGTGGGGGATGCTTCAAGCCTTGCGTACTACTACTGCCGGCCGGGCTCCTCCAGAGGTAATATACTAAATCCTCCTAGGTCCGTGTGTGAGAGTGCGGGCCAGACCAAATGGACGTATGTTGGGCACCCCTGATTCATACCTGTATAATATCAATCAACTTGTATGCAGATGTTCCTGCGTATTCAACACAATTGACTCGCTCACTCATCTAACAATGATTGGTGTTTTCCTAGTCTAATTGGATAAGGCACCCTTATAGGGCCTACCCGGAATGTGGGAGACCTGGGCTCAATCACCTGGTTGGGAAAGACTTGTTAATTTCTGGATTGTAGGGCCTATTTAAAAAAGTTGTAAAACATGTTTTGAAATGCATATATAACGTAGTAACTAGTGCAGTCTATCATCTGTGACAATACTATGGAAAACAGCCAGTACAAAATACGTGTAAAGATTGCAAGGTTTACTCAATCTCTGAGCGGAATTTGGAGGTACCCTGAGCTTGCAAGATTCGATACATCTTAGTCACCGCATGCAATTCTCACAGCCTGACAAATAACAAATAATTTTTTTTCAAAAACAAAACCATTGTCGTTCTTGTAGATTTAAATCGCAATGGATCTAGCTGATTTTGTTAGGAGTTCTCAGTTGACTCGTACCAGATGTCTGTTTAAAATTTCAGCGCAATTTATTCAGCAATTTCAGCTGATTTTTATAGTACAAACATATAGGTGGAACCAGTTAAGGTGGCGGTCGCCGAGGGATCGCAGCACTGTCGCCCACGCACTATGGCCACAGGATCGGCAAAAAGTAAATAAAATAACGGTCTCTAAAATTGCTTTCGAAGAAAAAAACAACAATTTTAAAGCCAAGCCTTGCCCAATATATCCTAAAAATAAAGTATTTATGAAGTGTACAAATAAAATTATGACATTTTGATGCTCCTAAACATTGACATCACATCTGGCAAGGTTGGCATTATAAACAGCTGGAACTTAGGACACACGATTACCAACAAGGCAAAAAACCACTTTCGTAATCGTGATTAGGTACTTAAAATCATTATTTCATTAAAATACAGACTCTGTGGGACGAAATACTTTATTCACAGCTTATAAAATGTTGATATATGTGATAATATATCACGATAACATGACCTAATACGGCAGGCCCTACCTAATGTCAGTTGTGTGTAAATTGTCAATGTTGGCGTGCGTGCTCTCGCTTGACCTTGTCGTCCGCCAGCTAATCTGGTTCCACCTATACACACCCACACACAGAATGACCGAAGTGCCGTTTGAGTTGAATTGTAGACTGTTCGCGCATTGCTAACATTTAGTGGTTATTAAATTTTATTATATTATTATAGGGGGCCTATATATTTTTTGGGCTATATTATTTTATTATAAATTTATTGTGATCTCACTCAACATAATATCATGACAAATACTTATTTTTAAAATTTTGATGTGTTTAAACTTAAGAATTTAGGCTACCAGTATTAATAAATAATAAAAAATTGTATTTATTTATTTTATTGCTTAACGTCTCATAGTAAAACTAAAAGTAATATAAGCCTACAAAGGCTATTCAAGGTCTCAAGATTGTATTTAGAGTCTACCCACTCAGTCACACCTGCCTAACTGATTTTCATTGGGGGACATTAAATTGAAAGCAGACCAAGCCAACCCTGGATGCACCAGCACCATCTACGAGCAAACAATGACCAACTAGTGACCGGCATAGTTGGAAACACCAATCATTATCAATTATGCTGGACACGATTCCACCTGTGGTCAGCACTAGAATCATCAAGGCTAATTCGAAACATCAAACAACTTTAGAATTTACTTTATTTATTTTTATTTATGAGTTTCTTTAAATCATTACAATTATAAATAGTAATATTACACAGTTTATACATAAAATATCTGATGATACCCTCTATATGCCTCGTTGCTAGGACGGCTCACCGTTAAGTGAATATTACTTGCTTGTCATACGAAATAATGAAGGATAATATACAAGGGCGAGGCCTAGTTGTTTTAATACTGTATTTATTTATGGACAATGTGTAAAGGGTATGTTGTTGTGCCCAGACTGAGATGGGAAGAAGTTAGGCCTATAGGCCTAGCAATGGATTTGAAAAGGAGAAGTGCAGCTTGGGAAAGGGTTAGGCCTTACCAGGAAAGATGTTGGGAAGAACAAAAAATATGGTAAAAACTGGTGGAGGTCCCTGAGTCGGAAGACAGTGAAGAGGAAGAAAGTGAAGTAGGCCTAGATGAATATGATGTAGGGTAGAGGAAGAAAAAGATGATGTGGGAGAAGCGTCAGCTTCGATAAGCCCAGGGAGCCAAGAATGTGGTGGGAACCTCCCACCCTCTACCTGACTTAGCTGGGCTCAACTCAATATTGATTGATTATTACGGTACCTAATTACATTTATTAACCTAGGCCTATTTGGTTACTCAACATGATTTGGAAGTGTTTTATTTCGATCGTCTTCCGAGGCCGCAAATTTTTAGTAACAAGAATGAAAACGAGTGTGGTAGTTTCATTACAAAGTTTCATTTTCGTTCTCAGTCTTGATTGGGACCCTTCGTACATTGCTTCTGACGTCACCGATGATTGATGACGTCAAATTGAGATGAGAATAAGAATAAGCCACGTATTTTAAGCAATCAGACACGTCTTAAAAGAAGAAATGATAGACTTAAGTCTTCTGCCATGGTTGGAACACTTGACTCTCTGATGGGACTGTCCCAGGTATAATGCCAAAACAGTAGGCCTACAAATGCCACCACTTATTTTTTACACTATGTAATTAAAGGGATAGGGTAGGCCTATGTTGGTGGTTCTAGGCTCAAGCTAGCCTTGGCTGAGAGGTTATTGACAGTGTTGGGGAAGGAACTATTAAAAAGAACGCGTTCTCGTGAACGCGTTCTTTTTTTGTGAACTTTTCAGTGAACTTACTCTTTTTTTAAATGAATGAACTTGAACTTTTAAAAGTTCATTCCGAGAACGAACTTTTCAGTTTTAGAAAGTTCATTTGTAAGTTCTTTCCGTGCGCCGAGCAGCCGTCGACTCGCCGCCGTCGACGCTTAAAAACAATAACAAATCGTTGTTTATCGTAGTTTATTTTTTGTTTATTTGGATTAAGGACGCGTCAACCGTGAGGTCATAATGCACCACTCTAACCTAGGGGGCCTAAGGGCCCATGCTGGTCAGAACCAGCCACGGTAAAGGGGAGGAAGGGGGGTATATATACCAACAATTCTGACAATGCTTATGTTACGATACACGTACTAGTTACGGCATCACATGTTATCCACAGCTGCTAATAAAAAACAATACGTCGCGGTCGTCATCGTCTTTGTCATAGTTCGTTGTGTCATTGTCATCGTCGTCGGGGAGGTCGTCAAGGGAAGGGGGCAAGGTCCCCGACGACGATTGCCAGAGCTCGCCACTATTTATCGTTTATCGCAGGCCTACGTTGACGCACGTTCAGCTGATTTTGACATCACGCACGATTCACGAAGTTAAAACGATGTTCGCCAACTAATTCGGAAAAAAAAATCTTGGAAGCCTAAAATGCTAAGTATCTGCATTAATTTTACAAGCTGGTCGACGAGAATGTAGAACAAATCATCAACACGATCAAAGACAACTCAACACTTTCGTCCGACTCAAACTCGCGAGTAAATTGGTAGGGCCTACTCGAACACCCCTGATGTTTTTTTCTCGTGTTTTTCTTCAATTTACGTTTGCCTTTTTTAAAATAGTGATTTTTTTACAAAAGAACTTTTAAAAGAACTTAGTTCATATTTTAGACGAACCTGAACTTTTCAAAATTTGAGGTTTTAAAAGAACTTGAACTTTTTAAAAGTTCATTGTTTGAGCTGTGAACTGAACTTTTAAAAGGTTCATTTTAAAAAAGAACTGACACAACACTGGTTATTGAACGACAGACAGGGTCTCAGAAGCCAGAGTGAGAAGGAAAGTTTAATCTGGAAGAAGATGGGAAATGAACCAGACCTAGGGCCTAGGCCCTACTCTAGACCTGCCTAAAGAACTTTCCTATTACAACAAAGTTTTGAGCTACGTAACCCCCTAAGCTAGGGTCCTATAGAATCTTGGCTAGGCCTAGGCCCTAGTTTCGAGACCTAGGTCCCTAGAAGCAATTGTTTTGACGGCACTCTTTCGGATGGGGTGCCCCATACAGTGTTTAAATGTTGGGGCACACCATAAGAAAGAGTACCGTTTTGACTGGGTCAAACTTGTGATGTTATGCCTAGAGCCAGTGGCGGCCTGACCATACAAATTCGGGGCCATGGCCCCGCGAGAAATAGGTGGGTGGGTGGTCAGGTCAGGGTGGATGGGGGTGGGGGGTGGGGGGTGGACGGTCGTTGTGTTGACACAAGTAAGTAAGCTTATTAATCATTGAGTGTTTGCTGCAAAAATATTAGCTATAAAAGAAATAGTATCATGCCTATATGATGAAAACTTCCCGAACAAGCCAATACCCGTGTCAGATGGTAATGTAATTGTGATGGTTTTAAAATGCGCGCTCAAAAGATCGTGCCAAATAAACTGAAAAATAACAAGGTCACCCAAACGCGCGGTACCACCAAGCATCTAATATTTTTTTCTGTAACCACTACTACCAGTGGTGCCCGGTGGGTATGGGTGTCGGGGGGGGGGGGGGGGGGGGGGGAGGGGACAGGTGCCCTCCTCTGGTTTTGCTTCCAAGATCCCTGGCCAAGCTTTTAACATTTGATAGTCCTATTTTTTTCGGTATCTTGAGCCAACATTTTTGTTAAAAACCCCAATCGAGCACAAGGACGAGACCTTCCAGGACAGTAGCGCCCACCCCACGGGAGCAAAGTAGCGGCCGCTCCAGTAGCTTGGTTTGGGGGGGTTAAAAAAAGAAATTATTGAGAAAAAATATGTGAGAGGATAAAAGAAAACACGCGGCAATTCGAAAGAGGGTGTCACTGTAATGGGAATTGAACCTATCTGGCGTAGACTGAAGTAGACACAGGAAAAAAGTGTAATACACTGATTTGTGTTAGTTGCTGTGGTAAGAAAATTAATAATGAAATACATTAAAAATAGAAAGTTACAACAGCCCTAAAAATATAAATAACAATAAAAGGCGCCTACTAATTATAGTAAAATATCACGGACAAAACCATAAACTATGAAATAAGTTTTACGCCACTGGCCGGTCTGGTCCGTATTTTTTTTTTTTTAAGCTAACTTACCAAGAAGTGTCCGACAATACTTTTCAGTCTATCCAGCCCGCTAATTGCTATCTTCGATGACATAAAAGAAATTTACATGTAAATCAACTCCACTGTATTATTTATATGCATATTATTTTAGAATAGTTTAGTTGTGGAATTAGAATATTCATTGTATTTTTATATAGGCCTATATTATATATTAAAAATTGAGGAGGGTACGTGGCCTGTATCCTGGTTATGTCAGTTCGACTGCACAAAAACTACATTATTTTGATGTTGCATTTAGCCCACTATTTTTTTTAACGCACCAAATGCACTCTAAAAACCTGATTTAAAAATTTTCGCCTGCGGCGCGATTATTGGGAGGCTCTGCCCCCCAACCCCCCTAGTTTTTCTGCAAAGGTACAAGGTAGAATTTTTGCCCGTCCCGGACAAGATCTCTGTAGACGCCGTTGCCTGTGGGTATTCTTAGTTTGCCACGGCATATCCAAGGGCTCGCCTGAAAACGTGTTTTGGGCCACCGAATTTGGGGCAATATAGCAAAAAAATATCGCCATCACGTGGGTGCATGGGCGCCCGCGGGAGAGGGCAAGAAGGCAGTTGCCTCCCCCCCCCCATGGCCCTCAGCAAGCAGAAGTGCTAATTTGCTCTTATTTGATTGGATTGATTGGATATTGCTTCACGTCTCATATTTATGCAACTTGGCTAATCGAGACGAAGGGAGGGACGAAAGGGATGACACGGGGGGACAAGGGGTGGGCAGGCCTGTTCTGGTCAGAACCAGCCACAAGCATATGGGGAGGGCAGGGGTTCCCCCACGTCGTGGTCGTCTCCGTCTGTGTCATCATCCGTCGGTGTTGTCTTTGTCTGCGCCGTCGGGGAGGAAGTCAAAGGGAAGGGGTTCCCCGACGACCAACCCTGAGCTCGCCATTAGTTTCAGGGAGTGAAAACTCCCCTATTCACGGGCCAAACCGCGAGAAGGTGTCGAGTTGGAATTTGATGTCTGGATTTATAATTTAACTTGTACAATCGATTTCTTTTACTGACTGATGAACGTTTTTTAAAATTTGGTAATTATGCCGATTAGGGTTTTTCCGAAAAAAAATGCATAAATGTTTCCAAACTTTTCACAGTATGTGAATTGATAGTCCCTAATTCATTTTCAGCTACCGCATTACGATCTTTTTCACTGTTACTAATGTTTTTCGTCTTTTTACCTGTGTAAATTGTGCTGTCACTGTAACGTAGACCGCCATGCTGGTTTGGAAAGCGCTATCTCCTCCGCTACGTCTCTTCCGTGCGTACGCAGCGAAAGAAAGTATTTTTGTTTAAAATAGCGACGTTAAAGGTTAAAAAAGGTATTTTTGTTTAAAATAGCGACGTTAAAGGTTTAAAGTATTTTTTGTAACTAAAACGGCAACAAACGTTTCACTATCCCGAGTTTGCAAAAACAAACTTAAAAACCCTTTTAAAAGTCGCTATTTTAAACAAAAATACCTTCTTAACCTTTAACGTCGCTATTTTAAACAAAAATACCTTTTTAACCTTTAACGTCGCGATTTGAAACAAAAATACTTTTTTTCTCGCTGCGTAGCCAGCGGTAGAGACGTGTCAGAGGAGATTACGCTTTCCAAATCAACATGGCGATGTAGCATGTGTACGCACAAATGACGGCTCAATTTCCACTAGTGAAAAGATGAAAAACATTGTTTACAAAATTAAAAACCATAATGCGGTACCTGAAAATGATTAAGGAACATTTATACACACACTGGAATATGGTAAGTAAATTTTTTCATCTTTTTTCTCGGAAAACCGTAAACGGCATAATTACCGTTAAATTGAATGATTGGCAATTTTCTGCGAGATAAATAGCTTATTGTGTCTTTTAACTGCAATAGTTCGTCTTGAGTTTGAAAAGAATACCACTCCATGGAATAATGCGAATTTAAAACCGGTCACAATAAAAGGCTTGCGAAAGCGAAGATGTGAGTTGGGGTAAAGTCATATTATCTCAGTAATCACAAAACCTAATAACCGCCCAACTCATTGTTGGGAATCTGAAGCTTTTGACTAAAGGACAAAAAATGTGGGGGTAAATTACATAATTTTGGTATTGTATTCAGCCCACTACTTTTTTCTAAAACCCACCAAAAGCATTCTAAAAACCTGATTTTCAAAATTTTCGCCTGCGGCGCTATTGTTGGGGGGCTCCGCTCCCAAGCCCCCTGTGCTTGCCCAACGAAAGTACAAATTCTGATTTTTGCCCCCCCCCCCTACCAAAATTCCTGCAGGCGTCCATGCTTGGGTGGGTGGGTATATAAATAAGGGTAAGTTGGCCCCGGGGGTTTTCAGGGGTTCAAGCCGCCACTGCCTAGAGCCAGGCCTTCGGTAGGCCCTAGCCCCTAGTAGGCTACCTAGACCTTGGCCTAGGTAATGTAAGGCTAGGCCTAGGCCATACCTACAGTTAATCTAAGAACAAAAACTAGGCTAGGGCAGGATTGGATACACAAAGGCTTAGCGTAGGCTAGGCTAGGCCTAATTGCATAGCCTAGCCTAGCTAGGCCTGCCTGCCTACTTATACTGTATGCAAAACATAAACTTACCGGTTTGGCATACAATTCAAAATTGACTGCCCTAAATACTCCAGACACTTTTAATGATCTAAGGCCGTCACCAGGTTGAGCAACAGGAGCCTCTTTCTCTTTAAATAGTAACTTAGTAAGCTTCATTACGATAGAAATGTAATTTATTTAAAATATTGGTAAATGACATAACCTCAAAAATCGCGCAACAGGAGCCATTAACCTGTCAGTCAGTATGACCAACCGTGAACCGACGCAGCCTGCTCACAACTCTAAAACAAAAATCCCCAAGTATTCGAATTTTTTTTGTTCTAAATAGACGCGACAGATGGCAGCGTAGAACCTTTGTGTAGGACCGTAACACCAAAGTGACCAAAGATAAGATTGTAGTTCGTGTGATTTACAGGTAATCATTTAACATTATTCACTGTCATTTTAAGCTGGACGCTAACGAGATACGAAAACATCTGGCCCCAGGGTAGATATAAAATTGGCTCAGGGGTATGGTATTCGTATTCCTCGCCGAACGCAGAACTAGAAGACGAGGAAAGAGGCAAAGTCCATTTTGCAAACATGAGCTCGTAGACCTATAATGTAGGCAAGTATTTTACTCCCGAAACTAGAGCTGACCGTCGACACGAGAAACTATTCTCCTTCCTTCTCTCTTCCAAACTTCACTCTTCAGTCACAGTGAGATTTACAATATAATTGGTTTCAGGGCGCGCCAACTACTCTTGTTTAGGGGATATGGAGAGGAAAGACCCATACTGGGATGGTCAGAACCCGCCCCGAGCTTAGGGTTCTCCCGTCGTGGTCGTCTTTGTCATCGTTCGTGTTATAACATTGTTGTCGTTTTCGAGGGAAGGGTCCCCAACGACGAATCTGCCAGAGTTCGCCTCTAGTTTCGGATAGTAATGTATAGGCTACCTACTCTCCTACTAACAAGTGGTTGATGTTTGCTAGATGGACTTAGCCTCTTTTCTCGCCTTTTACGATTGCAGATCCATGGTCTGGGCAAAATTTAATAGATCTGTGTTCCAGTTATATTTAGCTGTCAGTTATCAGAGAGTTATATTGTGGAAGCAGTTTAATGTATTTTACTTGACCCATGATGACGGGACAGTTCGCGGCCAGTGTAGGGTTATGGACGTCCATACCGCCTTAGTCTCGTTATATCAGCTGATGTTCCCGTCGCTAAAGTTTACCGTGGAATTCTGGTTTTAATACTCAGTTTCGAGTTAAGAAACAACTGGAAGCTTGCGAATCTCAAGTTTATGTTTATTTGATGGTGAAACAAGCAATTTTACGTTCGGTAAGGATGTTTCAGATTATAGGCCTAGATAGCCTAATGCAAGCTGGATTTGATGTTTTTCAAAATTAAGTCGATGTTCGAGCTCAGGCTATAACTTGTTTTACAATGTAAACTGTCCATTTAAAAATTCGCTTCCCCACTTGTTCCTAATTACCCCGAACCAGTGTTCCTAATTACCGCGATTTGGAGGTGGTTTGGGTGATCGGCAAATCCAGCTAATTTTTTTGTCATTCTAAATCACTTTTTGACCTCAAATTTGCATCCAAAATATTTGAATTTTTGGGATGTTGTTTATAAAGGATGAGCTCAATGCGCGATCAGAGCGGATTTTAAGATTTTAAATAATTGTCTCGTACACAAGCTTTGGAAATTACTACAAACTACCCATTTGATGTCAAATGTTACTGACCTTGCTGTTCTACGGGTAGGCTAACTAGTTATGAATTCAGAAAGTAATAGAAACATTATTGGGTCCTTGATTACCCGAAAAATTTCAAACTTGGTAATTTTCGAGCTAGGTCCCATTGGCAAAAACTCCC
Organism: Sweltsa coloradensis; assembly: GCA_024449915.1. NCBI lineage: Eukaryota > Metazoa > Arthropoda > Insecta > Plecoptera > Chloroperlidae > Sweltsa > Sweltsa coloradensis. The sequence continues at coordinate 16,135 of JAMZAV010005442.1, read as the reverse complement.
ATAAGAAACAAATAAAAATAAATAAATAAAATTCGTATTTAGAGTCTACCCACTCATTCACATATTAGGCCTATCTGATTTTCAGTGGGGGACAGTAAACCAAAGCGACAAAGCCATGGGACGATCTTTATGCCCCGTGATCTTGGAGGATTTCGACTTATAGAAATATCGGCCATTATTGTCATACTCGACAGCATTTTCTGTACTGCTCTGCTCTATATTTTGATTTTGTAATTTGGGCAAGTGGTACGGTCAAAATATGCCGATTACCAAGAAGGGGTGTGATTTAAGAATGCATATTTATTTTTACGTGTTTATTGTGCTGTAAATTATGTAGTAAAAAAAAAATTTGGGGGGTAATAGCCTCTTGATATAAGTACACTGTAAGAACAGGGTACACAGGTACAAAGGTACACAGGTACAAAGGGTACACAGGTACAAAGGGTACACATTTGTACACTTTCATAAATAAATTCACTTTACCCTGTTACTACACCCTTGCAAATCTTCGCAAAATGATATTTTTTGAAACTATGTTATTTAAAATATTTAAATAGTTCGTGTAAATTTGTTTGACAATCTTTTCTTACAATCTTTTCTTACAACATACAGATAAAAGTAAAACAATACATACAATGATCCCGAAGTATTCAACTTAGTTTGTCCAGTTTCCTAAGTTCTAAATTAAGTGTATTTTATTGGTTCTTCACAATTTCGTTATAATCTAAACATGAGGGAAAAGGAAACTTTTGTGCCATCATTATTTTCGTTCGCCGGTCTGAAACTTTAGTTTGTATCTGTTACGTTTAACAAAAAAATCGTATTTGATTTGTTATTCTGTTCATCAGACTGACATTCCCTTACATTTTGGGTTTAAATAAAGAGATAAATATGTTTGGAATTTCGTATACTTAGAAATACGTCCCAAATCAATTTAGAAATGGCTTTATGAGAAGTTAATATGTTTTACTACCGCCTAAATTAATTTCGAAAATATTTTTCCGCTATAAATAGACTTGATAATATCATTATTATTTATTGTTTATCCTTGTCATTACATTCAACAACACATGAAACGTCGCCGACGCTAGCAAATATTTTACTCCATGAAGAAATCTCGTGCCGCGAAGAGCGTCTGCTCAAGCCCATAACTATATAACACGGCACATGTAATAGATATGCTCCTCTTTCAATCAGACAACGTTGTAGTTGTCTTATAAGGTAGTCTGGAGTGACTATAGGCTACTATATAGCCTAAAACTAATTTAAATAATTTTTATGGTAAACGTGTTATAAGGTGCTATGTATGCCCTTCTTCGGGTGTCTATAACTACATATGTATTGGAATTAAAGTCCGAGGGCTGTTTTGAGACGACTCAATCTAGGATAAAACCTTCGGTCAGGATTTCCGGTCTCGATGGGATTTGAACTCGGGACCTTCCGAATCAGAGTCGCGCGCTTAGAGCTCGAGCCAACACAGTCGGTTGCAATAGCCCAGCTTTTAAATCAGTATATGGTGCTAGCTGCTGTGATGTGTGTTGTGAGTTAGTGCTTGCTTGTGGTTAAAGATTTTTTTTTCTAATTAATTAAGGGTAACATTAAAGCATAGCCAACTATATAATACAATGCAACCAGATGAACAAGTACAAGGCTTGCAAGGCGACTATGGTTATTATAAATAAAAGGTGTTCATTGATTTTTCTTTACAGATGATGGTCATCTTCACCGGTGAACATTATGCAGTTATACTACAGCGCCATAACAGGTAGGATCCGATATTTTATTAATAATTGTTGAATGTCTACTTAGGCCTCTTAGATTGTTGTCAACCAATTTGCAAACGGCTTTTGCAATTTAACACCCGACCGTATAACCCTTTTGCAATTCCTTTTGCATATTTTGTGAAAAGAGGAAAAGTCCATCTAGTCCCCGTCTGGGCCCGGGGTAGAATTTGGCCCTTAGCATGACTCTGATTATCTTTAATGGCGAGGAAGGAGATAAAAGTCTATATCACAAAAACCCAAAACTTGAGTCGAGCTCTAGCGGTCTTTGTCGGGGACCTCTCCCCCTTACCTTGACGATCTCCCCGACGACAACGACACCACGAACGAAGACAAAAGACGATGATGATGAAACTCAAGCCACTAAGTCATCAGAAAACGAAGGAGTGGACAAAGACAAACCAAAATTGTGCGTCTACGTCAAATAAAGAAATAAAGTAAATGAATAAATTAACTTGAATAAAATATAGAAAGAAAATATTTATGAATTACACTTGCGCCATTGCGTTTGTATAATAATTGAAGGTTGCCACAGTACAAAGAACAGTATTACACGTTGGTTGGAGGGCAACACGGGGGGGGGGTCGTAGATGATTCTTGGGGGCGGTCGCCCCCCTTCGCCCCTTTTAGCGTCGCCTCTGCATCCTTTTCTCTCTCTACCCCTGGCTGATTCTGACCAGCATGGGACTTTCCTCCCCATATCCCCCTCAGTTAGAGTGACGTATTATGACTGAACGGTTGACGCACCCTTAATCCAAATAAACTAAAAATTACAGTATATTTAAATAGCGTGCGTGCGCAGGGCGTATAACCTTCTATCAGCCAACACTCAATTGGTTGTGACAAAATAATGATACTATAAGTCACAACGATACAGCCCAATATCGTTTACTTCTTGTTTGCCATAACATGCAACGAAAACACGCAGGCTTATTCCATTATTTTTATTTTTATGATGATTTACGGATAGACTCAAAATATTTTCGTCACAAACTCATGTTTTCAGCGCGATACTTATCTTGGAGTCTTCCATTCTTCACAAATTTTACTCTTTGATGATGATTTAAATGAGATTCTATATATTGCATGCCAGGAATGGCACGCTATTTAACAATTAAGGCGTATTGCCCCTTTGTGCTTTGATTAACAAAAGTCTAAGCTTGGATCGAGCTGGCAGTTACATTAGCTAAATACTTTAGTGGTTTTCTTGTGGGCTGAATTAGAAAGAAGATTGCTTTGTACATTGAACTATGAATAAACGCGCAAAGTAAATTATAATTGCGCCTACCCTTTTCAACAGAGTTTCTAGACAATTATTAAATTATAATCTAAATTTATATCCGTCGGTCGGCTGATCTTATCACGTGACAATGAGAACTTATATTTCTTCTCACAGAACAGCTGGCTGAAGATTACATATTATTTTTTAATATTTGATTTATTTTAATTCGTAAATTTGACCTTAATTAATTTCCTTTTACATTTTTAATAAATATTTAAATTTTTTGTATTATTGTGTTATCGTCAATGATGTCAAATTCTTATGTAATATAAATATTTCAAAATTTGTCCAATAATGCAATTACTCATGCTGTTTATTATTTAACATGCATTTGCCAGTTCTATGATCAGACATTTATGAATCCTAAAAGTTTTTATAACTGCATAGGATAGCCGTTAATGAGGTTAATAAAAAGTTAACCTACATATTAGTATTTAATTTTGCACTGGATTTTAATTAAATCTTCTTATGTAGTACACTATGACCATAAGTAAATCAAGGGCTTTATTGTATCTGCTACTCCCAACCTCGATTCACTTCTGGTCGAAGGTGTACATAAAATGAAATGGTAATCATGCAGTTGATTCATAAAATTCAAAACATGAATCGAACATGCAATTTTTTCCTGTGCCGATATAATCGTATCTTATTATTAATAATTTTGCTTTGTTTTTATTATTGTACTGCTTGTCAATTTCTTCTTTCTTCTTCGTGATTTTTTTCATTTGCACGCCTATTTTTGTTGACACGACAGAAACAGTGTAAAATATATATACATTTTAAATAGTATATGATATATAGGTATATTTTTCTTTTACTTATCGATTTCCTTAAAAAAAATTGATTAATTTCAATTAATTTTATTTAATAATTTTGATCGACTGTTTAAATATTATTAAAATATTTAAATTGGGGTCTTGTTATACATTGTTATTGTGTTATTAGTATTACGATTTCCATTTATGCAAAATGATTATTTTGAGTGCATTTATGTTATTACTTTTATTTAATTACGTCCTTCTCTGTAAATCAATTTTTATAACTGAATAGGGCAAACATTAAATAAATTAATTAATTAATAGTATAACCTGTTTGGGAATAATCGCAGGTACGGGAGAAACTAAAATAGAAAGCAAAGCTGACCGTTATCAATGTTTCAAAGTCTTTGGTGGAGGTGCCGGGTACTCAAAACCTTTCTTTCTTTCGTTGGAGCACTTCCGCACACCTCCCCCCCCCCCCCCCCCCGCCCCTCCCAACCACAGGGCCACCAAAAACATTCTGTATAATTCTTGCTGAAGGAGTGTAAATAAAACCGCATGTGAATCCGGGGCATGTCGGTTTTAATCGTGGGACGTGAAACACGCACAGACGGACGGACGGACAGAACAGTTGTGTTTCGCTCCCTAAAACAACATTATAAGTTTATTCAGTTGTACAAAGTAGACAATTAAAAATTTATGTTAGCTAATAATTTTTATTTGGTATCCATTGTTTAAAGTCTGATAACAATGGATCACTTAGATAATATACTTATGGTTTGAAGGCGACTGTTGATATTTCTCAATTTCATTAATCGGGAAACACTAACGTAGGTGTGTTGATTTAAAGACGTTGTTCTGATATCAATCAACAAATACAATCACTCGATCAAGATTGCTTCTCTATGTTTTTGTGTCTTTTAGCCATGTGTGTTATTATTAGTCTTTAAACTGAATTCTATACGCAAACTACTATAACGAAAACAACATACATCGAATGCATTTGCCAAACATTTGTTTTTGATAATTTTTTCTGTGCTGGATAACATTTAATTTGGAAAAATTCCAACATTTTAAATCAATTGAATAGTTTCATTCTACAAATGTATATATCTGGAGAGAATATCTACTTTAAAATGTCAAAACTTTTAACAATTGAAAACTGTCATTGAATTGAAAATCTTCGACTACTCTCTTCTTGGCGCTACATCGTATGAACTTGGGTCCGGTTAAGCCTCGGATTGTGGAGTCGATAACCGTATTATCCTTGAATGGGGAGTGTTGGTTGTTGTGCCCATCTAGGGGTGAGGGGTTTAGGGCTAGTCTGATAAAATAAAACCAATAGTAGGGGGGGGGGGGGGCGATCGCAGGCTGGAGTTAACGGCATTGACGCTTCGAGGGGACAGACCGGAAAATAAAATCCTATAAACTCCAGACTAGGGAGGACAAAGAATGCACTTTACAGAGAGCCAGGATCAAACTATAATATCGGATTCAAAATGGCGACTGTCTTGACTTTAAAACAGGAAACATGAAAGTTTGAAAGCACATAATGCAAAGCACTGTTTTACTGTAAGAAAGATTCTACTGGAATATATCAATAGCACTGGAACGTTTTAACCCTTTACACAAACGTGTAGGTAGGGTTTTTATTTTATCTTGCTCTAAATAATAGTTTTTTTTTATTTGTCCCCAATATTTTCATTTTATTGTGGAATTAAAAAAGAAAAATATGCCAATGGGACAAGAAGTGAATTTTTTGGAGAAGATTGAAAATACAAATTTGCAAAAAAGGCTAACAATGGGATAAATTAGATTTGTCCCGGAAATTTTGTAAATCTCTAGCATTGCTATTATTTGAGATATAAACAAATTTACCAAATGCAACAAAAAAAAACAGCAACAAATCTAGTTTTAGGAATGTATGTAAGTTTAAGTAATGTTTTACTTCATACTGAGCTTTTTTTAATCGAGTCCCGCCTTCGGAAATCCTGATTGAAAGTATTTCCAAATTTTTATTAATCGTTTAAACGAATGAAGATGATATCGTCCTTGTAAACAGTTCATTAATATTCCTTACACAATCACAATAATACATTTATTACTTAGTTAGTCACTTGAAAAGGACCTCATGGGTATACATTAATGTGTAACCTACAGCGGGCATCCGATCGGGAAAAAAAACAAGAGATGGGTAACAAAACGAAGTATACTGTCGTCCAAGTAAAAACATGGCTTGTGTTATAGTCCGCCAACTTAAACTAGGTAGCATTGAGTATACATCTATACTTAATGGTATAGTAGCCTGGGGGCAGACTTGATATCTTCCTAACTGGGGTAACTGCATAGTGACAACCTACATCCCAGTGGAACGGGAAATAGAGATTAAACAACAGAACTTGCTGATAACATTACTCTCGCAAGTTGCTAGTGTGACAGTTTATAAATATAGATAACGAAATAAAAAACCGGGAGGATATAAATAAACACAAACACATGAACAATAACCAGGATCAGAAATAAAAACATCAAAAGAACGTAAATTTCGGAAGCATCCGCTTACTTCCTCAGACGCTATAGGGAGAGGGAGGAAGCGGATGCTTCCGAAAATTTACGCACTTTTGGTAAGTGTTTTTATTTCTGACCGTGGTTATTGTTCGTGTGTTTGTGTTTATTTATAGACAAGGAAAACGCTAAAGTCCCGACGCGTTGATGGATGAGCTTTTTTGTAAGTTTTTAGTTTGCGTGGGATCTATTTACTTATCAAGTGCCTTTTGAACGCATTGTTAGTGATTGTTGTCAAGTTTCTATTGTTACTTGTAAATTGTTATTATAAACCTAAAAAAAACTCATATTAAAACCTTTATTCTACGGATTTTGTCCAACCTTTTCAACTTTTTCTTTCAAAAAGCAATACATCACCATTACACTAATGTCCATGTGAAATATGAACGTTGTAGCCCACCCGTTTGGTCAGAATCGGCCCAAATGTCACGAAAATATCGCTCTAAAAATCGAAAAAATCGTAAAAGTACGATATTCATGAGAAATATTTCTTCGATTGTACCCAAAAACGTGGTTAGTCTAAGTTCAGAGATTTCGAAGGTCCCCTCCAATTTTCATCAAGATCGCATATGCCGTTTGCCCGGTAGAGAGCGAACAGACAGAAAAAAAAAAAAAAAAAAAAACACCCGAGCTAAATTTTTTTGGGGGTCGGTGAAATTGAAGTCTTCGCTTCGCTCATCCAATAACGACTTCAAACTGTCAATCACCACTTTGTACTTCAACCATAGACAAACTGTGCCACGTTGTTTATAACCTCGTTCTGTTTTCTCAAGAGGGATTCACGTACATTTTATATTTCTGAAGTTTAGCGCGTTATGCTGCAGCTCTCTTGAGGAAACTTTCAGTAAGTACGTTTCAAAAGTCGAACTCGAAACACTGCGAAGATCGATCTAATCAAGACAAACGACTGCAACGCGATCTATTTTAGGTTGAACTTACTCGAGGAAACCCTTTTATTTCTAAAGTTTCTGAGTAAGATAAGTTTTAAATTGGTGGATGTCTTGAGCTATATCTAACAGTGCAACGCGAGAGATAGAACTATTTACAAACTTATCAAACAGATTTCATTTCAAGTTACAACTGGTATGTATGTTTTCTACAGCCATTGCTATTACTAACGTATGCAATTTATTTCAAACACTGATAACGGGGTACACGCACGAAACATGGGCTCACTTACTTTTATATTGGTGCATGCTTATTTACTCACATGTTTACTCCATGTTTACAGCTTCCAAAGGTGCGAAAGTGATATGCTGGATAAAAATTATCAACGATAATGCACATTGATTATGTTATTTTCATTTTCATTTTGCAATTAGTTTTTGTATTGTCTAGCACAGTCCTCACATTTGAAATTTATGACATTGTCATTTACTAAATACGATATAATTTAGAATCCATGTCAATTAATAAATAAAACGAATGTTAACAATGTTTGTATACCAATTTGAGAACACGTGAATGACAATTATTGAATGAGCATGCCTACAATAAAATTTGATTGGAAGCAATATTATGAAAGAGCGTCGAAAATGTAATTGTTAAAAGCTTGTTCGTTTTTATAGTTTTACGATCTCGGGCGAGTTTTTAAATCATTTTCACCGACAATAATGATTCAGTTTTCTATACGAAAATATTTTGAATATGGCCAAATCCATGCTGACGAACTTGATGGTAAATCATGAGCGCTATTTTCAAATAAAATAAATAAATAAATATTTTTGTTGGAAAACCTGTCCAGGGTGCAATTTATGTCCCTCTTCAGGGTTCTATCTATAGGTATAATGCGGATAGGACAATTGTGAAGGGATGTACGAGGGTTTAAGAGGACTCAATCCCTTGCATTCGCATTAACGTCCGAGGAAAACCTTTGGAAATACCTTCAGTCAGGATTGCTGTCTCGACGGGATTTGAACCCCGAATCTCCCGAAGCAGTCGCGCACTTAGCTTTCGAGCCAACACTCGGTATTTCAATCTAAAATGTTAACTGCAGACTAATCAAATAATAATATACAAACCGAGCAACATTACACCCTGCTGAGGAGACCAAGCTCAGTACCCACGCATATTATTGGCTCAACAGGTTGCAGGTTCGATGCCCGGCAGAAGGTTGTTTCTAATAGTTCTTGAGTAAAGTAAAAGTGTACCCGCGTACCCAAAATAGGCTGCGAAGCTGATCATTAATACACCGCACATTTGTTGAGCGTTAAATTATTAATTTGGTGGAGGTGCCGGGTCAATATCTTTTATCGTTCAGGATCACTAAAACGTTCGGAAATATCATCCTTGGGTATTCACCGGCTAAATTAAAAATATATTTCATGAAGGCTAACTAGTTATGAATTTACATAGTAACCGAAAAAATATTGGGTCCACCCTTAACCCCAAACTTGGGTAATTTTCGAACTAGGTCCCATAAGCAAAAATCTCCCATAAGAAATAACATGGGAACGATCTTTATGCCCCGTGACCTTGGAGAATTTTGGTCCAAACAAATTTTGGCCATCATTGACGTACTCGGCTACCTTTTCTGAAAGTCCTCTACGTTTTGTTTAATTTGAGCAAGTGGTTCGGTCAAAATATGCGGATTACGAAGAAGGGGTGTAATTTCGGAACGCTTATTTTTGCGTGTTTGAGTGTAAGCTTATATCTGTGCACAGTTTCAAGACACGAGTTTATAAATGTACTTACATTTTAGATTGATATAATGCTCTATAGTATCTACGTGGGAAAATACATAAACGCGTTGATAGCGATTTAAGAAATTTTATAAAAAGCAAATTTTCGCAAGTTTCAGGTTTTTAAAGCTGAAAAAATCGTGTCAAGTCACAGGCATAAGATATTTTTGAAGCTGTGATTTTATTTTAGTGTTTTATTTTATTATTCTCAAGATTATGTGATAGAAAATAATTTATTGGAGCAATAGCCTCTTTAAGGACAACGTCAATTCCAAGCATAATAATATCGGCTATATTTGTGCAATATTTAAATACCAAGCGTCCATACAACTAGCGCCGTGAGCGGACAAATCTGGAACAAATTGAGGGAAGGTTCGCTTATTGCTACCAACATAAAAGTTGCATGTGTACCAAGAGTTGACTATCGATGTCGGTGAAAGAGGTATCTACTAGACTCTTTGTAACAGGGCTTCATTGGGTAAATAATGATAAAGTAAACAAATAAACCCTGTTCCTATAGAGCGACCTTTCCGTAAAACGCGGAGTAGTGCGTGTGGAATGTTTGACAGCTGGCCAATAAATATTCAATAACCCCGAGGATCCAGTGTACCGTACATATCAGTACAAATTACATGTTGCTTTACCTTTGTTTGAGAAAACTATAGGCCTACCAATGGCGCCAGTATTATAGTGTGTCATACATTATTTTTACGTTGAATGGTGTTAGTAGGCCTACAGTGGCATTTCTGTAGAAATTCGGCAATCGTCAAGTATAGCCTATTTGTAAGCTTGGTGTTCTTTAAAATAGTCCTAAATGAACATGAATTATAATACAATAATAAAAATAATAATAAAAATAATAATAAATAAAAATAATAACTATAATACATTTGAATTAATTTTTAACAAAACTCAGTTTACACACGTCGTGGCAGATCCAAGGTCGGTTGTAAAACCCCTTTTACAACAACATAATATTATAATAGTGGGATGTAAACAATTGGAACCAACGACAAGAAAATACCAATGAAAAGTTTAGGAGTTGGGACTTATCATAATATTTTATTTTAGTTTTAGGTGTAGTATAGTAGAAGTAAATGAGTATAAACAAATCGCAGGACGTTGAAAAAAAAACTTCGACCATTGCAATTCCCATTTTAAAAACATTTCTTCAACTATTTTAACGACGTAAAGGGCGAATCGCTTTTTCCACCAAACCCACATCACTCGATTTTTTTCTTACACGTGTCAGCATCGCTTTCACGCTCATACTGTAACATTAGTGTGTAGATAGATAAATCCAACGAACCCAATGATATGTGACAACGAAAACCTACGCAACCGAAAACAAAGTCGTATCATTGATTCATTTAGTATAGTGAACGATCGCCGGCTCCGGTAGCTCATCCGTGTGACGAGTGTGGTTTATTATAGACGCGATCGCAGTCGAGCGCACTGATTGATGTCTTCCTATTGGATGATCACAGGCGAGGCCACGCCCACTTTACGTGTAGCGCTGCTTTGACCAATCATTCATAAACAGTCTTCCGCTTGGCCAGCCGCACCGCACCGTTTCGTCCACACATACATGCAGCGACCTACCAGCACGTCAACGCTGGTTGTCTGTCTATACGTTGTGATTCACCCTACATGCGTTGCTTCGCTAACACATGCTTTAGAATTTTTACAGCTCGATTCCAAGAATAGCCTATGTCTAATTAAAAATATTCGACCCTTATCAAAGCCTATCAGATCAGGTTTTCCTTTCGTTATATCGTACTATGCTATGAATAGCCGTATACGTAATCATATGATAGAGAATATTTTTCAGACAGCAAAGTACTTTGCTAGCTGGTCTAATAACCTACATTGCCAGGCCAGTAAATCGATTTCGAAGGAAGAACGAAACTTGTCACGCACACGCGCACGCACTCGGTGTAACATTATGAAACACGCGGTTGGTGGAGGTGCCGGGTCTAAGATTGGCGACACTGACTGTGTGCGCGCGCATCATCCAGGACCGCGCGTTGAGAGGCGACGTTAGTAGGCACCCCCGCCTCCAACCCCCTCCCGGGAGTGCTCGGCCAACGTGCCTTATCTTTCAGGGTTGTCCACCCATGGAACGACCCACCGTCCGCCTACAAAGACTGCCAGTGAGTCATTTCTCTTCCCTGTGCAAAGAAATACCACTACTAATTTATGTAGCCGAGTTACGATTAGCCGAGTCGAGACTGAACCTGTGGATGATGTGAAGGTTAGTCTAGACTGGCGCATTATGACCTAACGGTTGACGCGCCCTTAATCAAAATACCCCCCAAAAAAAAAAAAATCGAAGATTCCGTCAGCTCGCTATCAGCAACGAAGATGCACTATTATTAAATTAAGATTTTCTATATTCCTCACGGTTGACGCGCCCTTAATTAAATAAACTCACACATTGCAATAACAAAAAAGTGAAAAACAGACAGTTGAAATCTCAACAGTTTAGTCCACTACTTACTTTTCATTGGTTTGACCTTGTTCAATGGATACTAAAGTGACGGTGGTAATCAATAGAACTCGTCAACTAACACCGAACATTCACGCCTGAATACAATCACAGTGTTAGGCTAGGATTTTTAAGTGGGATTAGTATCGCCTTTATTGAACAAATGCTATATTTTATTAATACACCGTAATTGCTACAAAATAAATATAAATAAACGCATGTAAAAGACCTGCAATCTGCATTTTATGAAATTAGCTCTAAATCTACAAAACAACATTAAAAGACAAAGCAAACAACATTTTGTTTTTAATTCGCTTATTTCTAGCTCTCCTGAAAAGTTTTGCATTATATAAATTTCTCTTATATGTCTCGAAAATTTAATTATTTATTTACACATCTTTTATAAAAATTGTAAAAATTGTTTTTGTGTATGTACTCATTTTAATACGGCAGAATTCTTCGAGTGACTAGCCATATGGACTGAGTTCTGTAATCGAGGATACATTGGAAGGAAGTAATGAGTAGGGGGAGGGGATCAGGAAAGATATTTTGACTTAATCCAAATTGTGTTTTATTTTTATTTATTTCAATTTTTATTATATACATGATATTTTGGTCAAAATCCATCGAAATTGTTGACTCTTAGATATCGTTTCAAAGATTTTAATTTTAATTTTAATTTCAACAATCCATTAGACATATACATGAAACTAATCTACAGTTACAAATAAACAAGGGATAATAAGAACTTACAAAATATCAACTACAAAATTAAAAATTATTTTATAAAAATATGGTATGTGTAGTTGTGGGTAATTGCGTCTTTTCAATAGCTAAGAAAGAAAGCTCGACCACATTTCCGTGCTAACACTAACGGACGCCGTCATTAATATTTCTATTATAGCATTTTTATTTCGTGAGTTTATTGGCTAGCGGATATTAAAACTGCCGTTTTTTGCAGATTGTGTGAAAAGAATGCAAATTTCCTGTTATATATTGCTTTATTAGCTCTAGAAAAAGTTACGCAAGTGCGATTTGATTTGAGTTTGTTGTCATGAAAATATGGAGATTTGATTTAAAAAAAAAATTAGTGCAAAATTACTGAATAACATAATATACACAATGCCGTACATCCAATGGGTAATTCCTGGCATGTTTGGTTCACTGCCTTCTAGATGTTCGTCGTGGCTCCTCGCCACGACGAACATCTAGGAGGCAGTGGTTTGGTTGCTACGGAGGAAGTTTTGTTTTTGTTTTTTTTTACGTTCGTGTTCTATTCGATCAAGCCAGCCTCTCGAAACATCACAGAAAACATTTTTATTTAATTTTAAACGTTTAGAGTAAGAAGTCTTCTCCGAAATGGTGTTCATAGAACGTGAGAAGATCAACCGCTGAAGAATAAGTAGGCGTATTGTCTCATGGAAGAGTTCACGTCGAGATAGGCTACCCTACAGAAGATACGCTTTGGCAACTACGGAGTTGGCAAACAGTCTGGGACCCGCGGTATTGTGTAGGCCTAGTCCTAAGACCATGGGTAGCAGTGGCACTGCTAAACATTCCAGGTGATACCTCAGGATCGAAATTCATTTGGAATGACACAAGAAACCCAATAGGGCTAAGCCAAGTTACCAAACGCAAGAAGGCAGCCGTCTCTCATCATTTTCTGACATCTCGTGGTTAGCTGAGAAATCTTTGCCTTCCCTTGACGACCTTTCCAATGACGACGACCATTACAAAACGAGCGATGACAAAGACCATGACGACCGTGACGTGAAAACCTCCTATTCCTCCCCCTATCCGTGGCTGGTTCTGACCAGCATGGGCCCTTCCTCCCTATATCCCTTAAGCTAGAGTGGTGCAATATGACCTAACGGTTGACGTGTCCCCAAATAAATAAACTTTCTTCAGTTTTCCCATTATTTCGTGGTTTATCCTGATTGAAGAATCAACCTGCTACCAGAAAGCTTAGATATCTCTTGTGGCTGGTTCTAACCAGCACAGGCCTGTATCCCGCCCGGACCCCGCCTGGGCCCCCTTCCCTTGACGACCTGCCCGACGACGATGACGAACGATGACGATGACAAAAGACGACCTCGATGTGAGAACCTCCCTTTCCTCCCCCTACCCATGGCTGGTTCTGACCAGCATGGGCCCTTTTTCCCCATATTCCATAGGCTATGAGAGGTGCATTATGACCTAACGGTTTGACGCGCCCTTAATCCAAATAAACCAAAAAACATGGTTCAATTGGCCCAAATCATGGCTATGCTAATCTTAAATGGCGTTTATCTCGATCAGCTACTGTGTATGGGAGTAATTTATTCCACTAGACCCCCGTCTGGGCCCGGGGTAGAATTGGCCCAAAGCATGGCTCTGTTAGTCGTAAAAGGCGATTCAAGAGAAAAAGTCCACCTTGCAAACATCAGCTAGTATAAGAGGGGAGTATATTACTCCCCGAAACTAGAGGCGAGCTCTGGCAATCGTCGTCGGGGACCTTGTCCCCTTCCCTTGACGACCCCCCGGCGACGATGACAATGACACAACGAACGATGACAAAGACGATGACGACCGCGACGTGAGAAACCCCCCTTCCTCCCCTTACCCGTGGCTGGTTCTGACCAGCATGGGCCCCTCCCTCCCCCCCCCCCCCTTAGGCTAGAGAGGTGCATTATGACCTAACGGTTGACGCGTCCTTAATCCAAATAAACCCAAACTTCACTGCAATTTCCATCTTGAAGGAAAGGCCGTGTAGGCCTACTTAGTAGCATTACTGCTATCACTCAGTTGTGTGTTAGTATGGCCACAACCGCATGCGGTCTTGAGAATGACAAGCAACGATTGTTGGATTAGCGAGAGGCATCTTAAACTGTGGTGCAAAATAACAAATTGCATAGTGTGATACCCACACTGACTAATAAAATTGGTATTACCATAGCAATTAAAACATCTTTTAGAAAATATCCTAATTTAACAAAAAAAAAATTGCAGTGGAACTTGTAAAGTAATGAGATCCCACGCGTACAAACAACTTAGTAATAATTTTGTCAGAAATATTCAACCAAAAAAGCTCATCCATCAACGCGACTGGAAAAAGCTTTCGTGAGGCCATGGAGTTAACTATTTATTTCTCCATGGTGAGGTGGCCTAGTAATAAGTAATAAAATTATGTAATGTTCAATGTGGTAATGTTCAAGGAATCTCGGTATTCACGGTCTTTAAGATACCTAACCTGTATTTCTAAACTCGACGATCGACATTTTAAACCCTCAGGTGGCAGTGCATTATTTGAGATGGCATGTTTGGTTACTGCGGAGGATGTTTTGTTTGTGTTTATTTACGTTCGTGTTATATTCGATCAAGCCAGCCTCTCGAAGACATCGCAGAAAACATTTTTATTTAATTTTAAACGTTTAGAGAAGAAGTGTTCTTCGAAATGGTGTTTATAGAACTTGAGAATATCCACCGATGAAGAATAAGTAGGCGGATTGTCTCATGGAAGAGTTCACGTCGAGATAGGCTACAGTATAGAGACGCTTTGGCAACTACGGAGTTGCCAAACAGTGGGCCCGTCGTGTATAGGGCCTAGGCTAGTCCTAGAACCATGGGTAGAACGGCAAGTCATTCGAGGTGTTACTTTAGGATCTAGTTTCATTTGGAATTTTACAATACATCCATTGGGCCATGGCAAGTTTCTTTCCAAGTTTCGTCTGGGCCCGGGGAGAATTTGGCCCAGAGCATGGCTCTGCTAATCGTAAAAGGCGATTCAAGAGAAAAAGTCCACCTCGCAAACATCAGCTATAGTATAAGATGGAAATATATTACTCACCAAAACTAGAGGCGAGCTCTGGCAATCGTCGTCGGGGACACCTCCCCCTTCCCTTGACGACCTCCCCGACGACGATGACAATGACACAACGAACGATGACAAAGACGTTGACGACCGCGACGTGAGAAACCCCCCCTTCCACCCCTTACCCCGTGGCTGGTTCTGACTATAGCATGGGCCCTTCCTCCCCATATCCCCTAGTCTAGAATTGGTGCATTATGACCTAACGGTTGACGAGTCCTTAACCCAAAAAATAAATAAACAGTCCTCCCCTTACCCATGGCTGGTTCTGATCAGCATGGGCCCCGCCTTCCTATATCCCTTAGAATAGAGTGATGCATTATGACCTAATGGTTGAAGCGTCGTTAATCTAAATAAACCAATAAACTTTATTTCCATTCAACTAAATAACTTTTGTTTTGCTATTTCTATCATCATCATTTTTTCTTTCTTTCTTTTACACTTAGAAAACAATCTAATCTTCAAACACACTATTAACTCTTCTCATCACATCAACTTTCAATATCACATGTGGCGCAATATGACCTAACCGGTTAGAATCGCCCTAGTTTCTCACGTCGTCAATAGGTTTTCAATATCCCAGAAAAAGGTCCACGGCATGGCTATGCTAATCGTACAAGGTGATTCAAGAGAGAAAGTCCACCTCGCAACATCAGCTAGTATAGAGTTGAGTATATTACTCCACAATAGAGGCGAGCTCGCAATCGTCGTCGGGGACCTTGGCAATCGACCC
>JAMZAV010005441.1:0-39390 GCA_024449915.1 Sweltsa coloradensis | reverse complement strand
CCCCCCTTAACAAAGGGGGTTCCCCCCTTTTTTTTTTAAACCCTTTTTTTTTTTTAAAAAAAAAAAAAAATTTGGGGTTTTTGAAAATTTGTTTTTTTGTTAAAAATTTTGGGTGCAGCAAGCCAGTATTCGTTGCAGTACTTTCCATCCATTAGATTATAATGCAATACAAAGAAGAGATTTAAAATGTTCCCGTCCTATGGTCTAGTGGTTAGACCTGCCTGGAATGCGGAAGCCCCGTGGTTTCGAATCCGGTTGGGGCGGACTTTTTAATTTTCTGAATTGCAGTAAATAAAAACAAGACTTCATCACTTACACAAAATAGGGCTTTTGTTAGACATACTTCCCCTAACCTGGATCTCCTCTCTTAGATGTCTGAGATTTAGAGACAGAGCAAACCAAGTCATTTCCCTGTGTGAAGGTGACACATTCCTTGATTTGTCTACCGCGCCGAGGCTACAGGCCATTGGGTTTAATTTAAAATTAGTGCCATTCAGCTTGCCCATCAGGGGTCGCTGATTCCAGAAATCTGCCAACGTAACTGGAGATTGCTACGTGCCAGGTGATAATGCAAGGTCAAATGTGTTTTTAAATGTGACGTAGGTCCCGGTTAAATGAATTGCACTTTGACTGTAGTTTCATAAGAGAAGGTATATTAGCACTGTGCTTTGATTTAAATTACAGATTATAAACGCAGAACTATCATCAAAATTGAACAAATATTATGATTTTACTGATGAATTGATGACTGTGTGATTACCAATCATTGTAAACTAATTGATGATTGGTTTGCTAACATTATATTTGTTAATGATTACCAAATACCTAGTATTGAATGATGGAAAGCAATACCCAATCAATAAAAGTGAAAATGAATCCCAGTATTCACTACAACCAATAAAACATAACAATAACATGATCAAAACATTGACTAACTCAATGTTATGCTTTTGGTTTTCACCAAAGCCCACCATTCCCACTTTACTAGATGATTTACTTACATTTTTATCCCAAAATCTAGCAACACATTTTTTGACAAAAGACCGACTCACGTTTGTAGTACAATATTTATTAAATTACCAGCTTCAATTTAATACTCCAAATCAATTCCACTCTATAAACATGAATTAAAATCTGCTTACGAATAAAGCTTACAATTTTACTTCTTGTTCTTACACTTCTTTCATACCTAGTTTGTCCCTTTACTTTCGCTTTTTTATATACTAGGCTGCTTCGCGAACGCTTTTTCCAGTCGCGTTGATGGATGAGCTTTTTTGGAATATTTCTGTCCAATGATTACGTTTTTATGTAGAATCTCCTTACTTTTTCTATAGCTACTTGATATTACTTGTTCATTAATACACCTGTAAAAGGCTTATATTAAAACCTTTATTTCTATGAATTTTGAACAACTTTTTCAACTTTTTCTTCCAAGAGGCACTATATCCTCATAATCTTTATGTCAATGTAAAATATGAACGTTGTAGCCCCACCCGTTTGGTAAAAATCGGCCCAAATACCACGAAAATATTGTATTAAAAACCGGAGAAAAAATCGTAAAAGTACGATTTCTATAAGAAATATTATTCAAATGTCTCTAAAATCATAACATATATGATTTCAGTGATTTTAAACGTTCCAATAAAGTTTCATCAATATCGGAGTAGCCGTTAGTTAAATATCACGAAAATATCGCACTAAAAATCGAAAAAAATCGTAAAAGTACGATATTCATGAGAAATATTTCTTCGATTGTACCCAAAAACAACACAGCTCTAAGTTCAGAGATTTCGAAGGTCCCCTCCAATTTTCATCAAGATCGCATATGCCGTTTGCCCGGTAGAGAGCGAACAAACAGACAAAAAAACTAACAAAAACAAAACACCCGAGCTATTTTTCTTGGGGTAACGTAAGTAAACTAGGAAAACGCTTAAGTCCCGCCGCGTTGTTGGATGAGCGTAATTGGTGCATTGAGCTGCCATGTGTTATGCGGATTTTCTGTTGTTCTGTGAAACAATCATTACTAAGTTGAAGATTTTTTTAAAATTAAATTAAATTTAATTAAAAATTAACTTAAATTTTTAATTTTTTTAATTAATCAAAATTTTAAAAAAGGAAAAAATCGTAATATTGAAATTTTCTTAAGAAATAATTATTCGATTGCACACAAATTTTACACGAATATATTAATTCAAAAAATTAAGGTTCTGTGAAAAAAATCATTACAATAGCATAAAGCATGTAGGTGTTATAAGTCAAAGAATTGTTTTAAAAAAAGAAAAAAAAACTTTAAAATTTCGATTTTCATGAGAAATAGTTTTTTGATTGCGCTCAAATTCACACGAATACCTTAATTCATAAAATTAAGGTTCTGTGAAAAAATCATTGAAATCGGATAAAGCATGTAGGTGTTATAAACTGAAGAAATTTTTTTAAAATCGTAAAAAAATCGTAAAATTGCGATTTTAATGAGAAATAATTTTTCGATTGCGCTCAAAAACGTGGCAGCTCTTGGTTCAGAGATTTCGAAGGCCTCCATAAAATTTCATCGCAATTGGAGTATCGGTTTAGCCGGAATCGTAAAAATACAGAAAAAAAAGAAAAAAAGAAAAAAAACATTCCGGATTTTTTTCTCCAGTGTAGTGAAATGGAATCTTCGTTTCGCTCGCTACGCTCGCTACGCTCATCCAAAAACAAACAAAAAAACACAAAGTCAAATTGAAGTCTTCGCTTCGCTCATCCAACAATGCAAAATAATACCGTATACTGCAGATTACAATATCTCCCACGAAAAATAACATTATAAATCATTAAAGTTTGATACAAAAAAAATCATGTAACACTTCAACTTGTGTGTTATTCTAATTTCTAGCATTTGTTGTTCATATTTTGTATATTGTGTTTGTACATTTTGTTATTATTTTGTTGTGCCGTAAATGCCATGTACTATGTTTATATTGTGATTTATGTCCTATTAGATACTATGTGCGCGTCAGTGGACTGCAAAACAAAATATTAGGGCATAAAACCCGGAATTTAGGAAAGCAGCAATTCAATATCACGCGGAATTTGAAACTGTAAAAAATTATTGTATTAGAACCATATTTAATGTTTATTTGGAGGAGATTGTCAAGTTTGAGTATAAAACTAATGATAAACACATATAAAGTAGAATCTGTTTCAAAAAATCGACAAAGAAAGTTATTTTTTAAACTAGAAAATAGTTAATAAAATTTACGAAATGCTTTTTTATCATCAGGGGATCAAATAAGGAGGTTGACACGGCGCAATTAATAAAGTGTGCCACTATGCATAAAGGGTTGAGAGCTCCGTCGCACCCGAAGGCAGAACATATTTAGGCCTAATGTATTTGTGGAAAACCAGTTCCGTACAAAATACGTTCTGTCTGTCAGAGCTCCAGTCTGAAGGCACAAGACACGGACCTGTTGTTTACATTAACGTACTGCATTGTGGGGAGTGTAAAATGTTACATAATTAAAGCAATTCATTAGTAATGTATGTAGGTCGCTAGATAGTGTATTTACATATTAATATAGGAAGAATCACACGGTACCTTCTCCAGACTCCTGTCCAGTCCTCTCTTCAAAGCTTTCTCAATACTCTCAATAATGTGGCCTCTTCTCTTCTTTGCACCCACGTGACAATCTTCGATGTTAACCAGTTAAGTGGCCCCAAGCCGGTAACGTGCACAGACATGCCCTCTAACTTCTCCACTACTGCTTCCTCCAATACAAGTTTGCAGCTGGTTTCTCCCACGATGTCCATCTTTAGCTTCAGTCGCACTGAATTCTCCCGAACACTCGCTTCGATACGTCCTCGTGGTCCCAACTTCCATATCTTCGCCTTGTACCCGTTATATCGTACCCTGAGAGTGCCGAAACCCAGATGCGTGGTGAGCGTTACCGAACTGTTGGGAACAACTCGTGAACGAGACTTCTCCAGTCTCTCCGTATGGAAGAGATGCTGTTCACTCGGCCTTCCCATGCTTCAAATCGGCCGTGCGCTTTGATGAAGCCGAAACGTTTCTCCGAAACCTTCGTTGATGTCCGGTATCGGGACCTCGTCGTGGCCCTCTGCTGTGATGAACTGCCTAGCTTCTACTAGGAGGTTGTCCACTCCACGATCACATTCCAGTCCAACCCGCAGATCTGCGACTGATGCGCCGCGGGTGGTAGCTCTCCACACCCCATCCCCACCGTCCGAAGCAGCAACAACAGCTGGATGTTTGACTTCCGGGAACTGTCTGCTACTTTTTGCCAGTCGACGGAGATCCCCGAAGCACGAGGGGGGTTGATTTGAGAAATTTTGTTACCAGTACCCTTTACTGAAAAGAGAGCACAGAGCAACCCAAATACACCCATCCTAATCTTTTTCCCCGACACTGACGTTCAATTGCGGCACGACCTTATAAACGGAGTCTATTGAGACACAGTTGGTGAGAGCGTTGCATAATCTTGGATTTTATTTAAATCATACTAGCCGGAACCAGGGAAAGGGGAAAACCTCAAGACATGGGAATTCCCCCCAAGTGTCTTATCTTGGGAAAATTTCCGCTTGAAAATTGAGTCGTATTAAAAACTATTTCGGCTTGTATTCTTACCCAAGCCAACGTGCGAATAATATTGTCTAAAAATAGAAGTGATGAACACTAGAGTTACCAACTTTTTAATGGTGATCAAATAAAAAAAAAAAATTATTGCTCATAAATTTATCAAGCGATAAAGAATAAAGCTTAACTCTTGACCAATCCCTTGAAGTAATCAAAACCAAAAATACTAAAACCTTGTCACAACAAAATATCCCAATCTTGCTGAGAAGATTGGACGAATAATGGCACCTTTTGGTATTCAGTGGTTTTTGACTCTTCTGGTACACTAAGAAGTCTTCTAACCAAAACAAAACCCTTTGACCCCAAAACAGACTTCTTCTACTTACTATACTTCTACTTGTCCATTGACTTTTTTGAGTCCTCGTACCAAAATTAATAGCAAAGTAATTTTTTTATGATTTTTAGTTTTAAAAATTTTTTACTTTTTTTTACCACCAAAATGGTTGGCTTGGCACTCGTCAACAGGCGAAATGATCTTACTTATTTTCAATGCGAAAGTAGGGAAAAAGAAAGAAATGCTTGGCTGAACTTCTATATCTCACAGCCAAAGACTTTTGGAAGGAGAGCTTGGCTGCCATTTTTTTTTTTTTTACAAATTTCAATATTTTTGTTGATTGTTTCATATCAAAGCGTGAAATACGTGAAATACGTGTAAAGGTAGATACAGTGCCTTTTTAAAACAGATTGTCTAAAAACAAAAGCTACCATCTTTTATTTTTGTTGGATGAGCGTAGCGAGCGAAGCGAAGATTCCATTTCACTACACTGGAGAAAAAAATACGGGATGTTTTTCTTTTTTTTTCTTTTTTTTCTGTTTGTATTTTTGTGTGTCTGTTTGCACGATTCCAGCTAAACCGATACTCCAATTGCGATGAAATTTTATGGGGCACTTCGAAATCTCTGAACTTAGAACTGCCACTTTTTTTAAAAAAGGGAGCGGAGCGACCGAGTGTCTCGATTCAACTCCACACGGCTCTCATTCTGTGATTCTGTCTGTCTATCTGTCTGTACGTCTGTCTGTACGTCAAAATCAGCCGAACCGCTGAACAGATTTCGCTGAAATTTTAAACAGACATCCGGTACGAGTAAACTGAGAACTGTTAAAAAAAATCAGCTAGATCCATTGCGATTTAAACCTACAATAAATTAAATATGTGATTTTTTAAATTATCGATAGCATTTTTTTTAGTAGCAGCTAGCGGGTCATTATCTACGTGGCTGACATTGCACAGTGGTAACATTTAACCTACCGCCGGGGGTTGGGGGTTCGATGCCCCTGAGTTCGAATTTTTTTATTTTTTACATCCACATATTATTTTTTTAGGGTGTTTTTAAAGGGAAATAAGGAAAAACGCTCAGTTGACGCGTTGTTGGCGAGCACCGGTACTGCAACCACCCATACACGCCCATAAGTTCATACCAAAAGTTTTTAAAGGGCTTTACCAAATTTTGCTGAAAATTTGTAAAATAGGAGAAAGGATAAAAACCACCGCCATCTAGAGGCCTTGACATCATTTCTTTGGGAAAAAATATTTTACTCTTTATTTCTTCTAGGGGGGCAGTACATAGTGACCAGAATTCTTGTGCGACTTTTCGTTGCCATGGTAACGTTACTTTTGTTTAAAATGTAATTTCTATCTACACTACTTATCGGATCAAAATAAAATTAACATATTCGTGACCGGACGGACATTCTAAATGATTTGGCTACCTCAGATTTTTGACGCCGTTTAGTTTTTTAAAAAAAACTTTAGATTAACTTTAATGTAACTTTATAACTTTTTGAACGATTTTGCCACAAAACTAATGGCATTCAATCGGGAACGAAACTTGCGGATGGTCAAAATTTCAACTCGATCCGAGCCTCCGTTTGACCGCTATCATGAGCCAAAAAAGCTGTGCGACTTTCCGTTGCCATGGTAACGGGACTTTGTTATAATTGGATGAGCGTAGCGAGCGTAGCGAGCGAAGCGAAGATTCCATTTCACTACACTGGAGAAAAAAATCCGGAATGTTTTTTTTTTTTTTTTTTTTTTTTTTTGTATTTTTGTCTGTTTGTCCGCACGATTCCGGCTAAACCGAGACTCCGATTGAGATGAAATTTTATGGAGGCCTTTGAAATCTCTGAACTTAGACTGCCACGTTTTTGAGCGCAATCGGAAATTATTTCTCATAAAAATCGCAATTTTACGATTTTTTTCGATTTTTAAAAATTTCTTTGACTTATTACACCTACATGCTTTATTCGATTTTAATTATTTTTGCACAGAACCTTTATTTTATGAATATAGTATTCTTGTGAAATTTGAGCGCAATTGAAAAAATATTTATCATAAATCGAAATTTTACGGGTTTTTTCTTTTTTTAAACAATTCTTTGACTTATAACACCTACATGCTTTATCCGATTGTAATGATTTTTTCGCAGAACCTTAATTTTATGAATTTATATATTAGTGTTAAATTTAAGCGCAATCGAGAAATTATTTCTTATAAAAAATCGCAATTTTAACGATTTTTTTTTAACAATTACGATTAATAATTAAAATTTTAAGTTAATTTTTAATTTAATTTAATTTAATTTCATTAAATTTAAAAAAATTTCAACTTAGTAATGATTTTTCCACAGAACAACAGAAAATCCGCATAACACATGGCAGCTCAATGCACCAATTACGCTCATCCAACAACGCGGCGGGACTTAAGCGTTTTCCTAGTGTAATTTCCATCTACACTACTTATCGGATCAAAATAAAAATAACATATTCGTGATCGGACGGACATTATAAATGATTTGACCACCTCAGATTTTGTCGCCGTTTAGTTTGAAAAAAAAACTTTCGATTAACTTTAATGTAACTTTTTAACTTTTTGAACGATTTTGCCACAAAACTATACAGCAACCCGCCTAGGTGGTATGTACATGTGTGCAAAATTTCAGGTCGATCAGAGAAACGGTGCGACCTGTGTCGAAGCAGTAACAGAAAAAAAAAAAGAAAAAAAAAACAGACATTCGAGCCATATGAGAAGTGGAGACGCTCGCTTCGCTCGCTCAAAAAATTAGGTGATTTTGTTTCATCCTGGAAATTTGTTAATGTTTTACGCTAATACGTTTTGAACACGATTCGCATTTAAAATGTTCAAGTTAAATAACTAGGGAAACGCCAAAGTCGTTGTTAAACGAGTGAGTGAGCCATGTGTTGAGTACTCGGTATCATTCCCCATGGGCCATACTGGGCTAGATCCAGCCTTAGGTATAGGGGAGGAAAGGGGATGTTCCCGGGTACTCAACACTTGGCTCACTCACTCGTTTGACAACGACTTTGGCGTTTCCCTAGTTTAGCACAATCGAAAAATTATTTCTCATGAAAATCGCAATTTTACGATTTTTTTTCGATTTTTTAGAAATTTCTTCGACTTATAACACCTACATTCTTTATCCTATTGTAATGATTTTTTCACAGAACTTTTATTTTATAAATTAATATATTTGTGTAAAATTTGAGCGCAATCGAGAAAAGTTTCTTATGAAAATCGCAATTTTACGATTTTTTTTTCGATTTCTTAAATTTCTTCAACTTATAACACCTACATGCTTTAACCAATTGTTATGATTTTTTCACAGATTCTTAATTTTATGAATTAATATATTCTTGTGAAATTTGAGCGTAATCGGAAAATATTTCTTAAAAAAATCGCAATTTTACGCTTTTTTCGTTTTACAAAAATTACGCTCATCCAACAACGCGCCTGAAAAAGCGTTTGCGAAGGTTCCTAGTTTACAATCTGTAGTTGGCAATATACAATTTTATATATATATATATATATATATATAATATATATATATATATATATAATTTTCCTATGGTTAATGTCGTCTTGGGTGTTTGTGTGATTGATTTGTTGACCGGAATATAACACATTGACGCATAATTTTAATCAGCAATTAAAATATTAAAATTGTTGGATGAGCGTAGCGAGCGTAGCGAGCGAAGCGAGCGAAGCGAAGATTCCATTTCACTACACTGGAGAAAAAAATCCGGAATGTTTTTTTCTTTCTGTATTTTTGTCTGTTTGTTAACACGATTCCGGGTAAACCGATACTCCGATTGCGATGAAATTTTATGGAGACCTTCGAAATCTCTGAACTTAGAACTGCCACGTTTTTGAGCGCAATCGGAAAATAATTTCTCATGAAATCGCCATTTTACGAATTGTTTCAATTTTTAAAATATTTCTTCGACTTATAACATCTACATGCTTAATTCGATTTTAATGATTTTTTCACAAAACCTTTATTTTATGAATTAAAATATTCGTGTGAAATTTGAGCGCAATCGAAAAAATTATTCTCATGAAAATCGAAATTTTACATGTTTTTTCTTTTTTTAAACAAGTCTTTGACTTATAACACCTACATGCTTTATCCTGTTGTAATGAATTTTTCACAGAACCTTAATTTTATGAATTAATATATTCTTGTAAAATTTGAGCGCAATCGAATAATTA
The DNA here is from genome assembly GCA_024449915.1 of Sweltsa coloradensis. NCBI lineage: Eukaryota > Metazoa > Arthropoda > Insecta > Plecoptera > Chloroperlidae > Sweltsa > Sweltsa coloradensis. The sequence continues at coordinate 30,253 of JAMZAV010005441.1, read as the reverse complement.
TTTCTTATGAAAATCGCAATTTTACGATTTTTTTCCTTTTTTTAAAAATTACGATTGATAAAAAAAAATTAAAAATAAAGTTAATTTTTTATTTAATTTAATTTAATTTAAAAAAATTATTCGACTTTGTAATAATTTTGTCACAGAACAACAGAAAATCCTCATAACACCATGGCAGCTCAATGCACCATTACGCTCATCCAACAACGCGGCGGCCCTTAAGCGTTTTCCTAGTTTAAATACGACCTAAAGTTGTTCCAAAGTTAAGGGTGGAGAGAACAGTGGGGTTGAAATATCGCTTGCCTCCTGGCGGATATTATGTTTCATATTATTGGATGAGCGAAAGCGAAGATTCCATTTCACTACACTGGGGGAACAAATCCGGAATGTTTTTTTTTTTCTTTCTTTCTTTTTTGTATTTTGTGTTTTGTTAACACGATTCCGCTTAAAACCGATACTCGATTGCGATGAAATTTTATGGAGGCCTTCAAAATTTTTGAATTTAAAACTTCTCGTTTTTGAGCGCAATCGGGAATTTTTTTTTTCTCATAAAAAACGCAATTTTACGTTTTTTTCGATTTTTAAAAAATTTCTTCGACTTATAACACCTACATGCTTTATCCGATTGTAATGATTTTTTCACAGAACCTTAATTTATGAATAAAGATATTCGTGTGAAATTTGAGCATAATCGAAAAATTATTTCTCATGAAAATTCGTAATGTTACGGTTTTTTTTTTTTAAACAATTCTTTTTGACTTATAACCCCTACATGCTTTATCCTATGTAATGATTTTTTTAAAAAGAATCTTCATTGTATGAATTAATATATTCGGTTGTTAAAATTTTGAGCGCATCGAATAATTATTCTTATGAAAATTGCAATTTTAGTTTTTTTTTTCTTTTTAAAAATTACGAATAATTAAAAAATTAAGTTATTTTTTTATTTTATTTAATTTAATTATAAAAATTTAAGTAGTTTTTTAAAAAATTTAATTTAAACACATGGATCTCAATGCACCATGATACGCTCATCCACACACGGCGGGACCAAAGCGTTTTCCTAGTGAAAACTAATCACATGCCATATAAAAAGTCAATGAAATGATGTAGGCCTATATAGGCACACATCTTAATTTGATAGCGAAACGAAGACTTAAATTTAAACTGACCCCCAAAAAATTTAGCTCTGTGTTTTTTTTTTTTTTTTTTGTCTGTTTTTTAAACCCCTCTCTACCGGGAAAAGGCTTATCCGATCTTGTGAAATTGGAGGGGCCCTTTGAAATCTCTGAACTTAGCCTGCCACGTTTTTGGTAAAATCCGAAAAATATTAGTAGAGGGAAAGAAAGGGTTCCGAAAACAACGATCCGTGGATCCTAATGGATCCAGATGGCGGCGATACGTTTTCCGGTCACGTGACACCCGCCTCTTGTTTCCGGGCCGCCATCTTTTTTCCCCGGGGTCGCCATCTTGTTTTCGGCCGCCTTTTTGTTTCCCGGTCACGTGTTTTCCGTCCGCCATTTTGAATTTCCAGCCGCCATTTTGTCCGCCATTTTGATTTTCCAGTCGCCATTTTGTCCGCCATTATGAATTTCCGCCCGCCATTTTGAATTTCCAGCAGCCATTTTAACCGCCATTTTATTTCCGATCGCCTTTTTAGCTCTGCCGCCATCTTGGCCGCCATTTTTGTTCAGCCGCCATTTTAGGTCGACCGCCATCTTGGTCGCCATTTTTGTTTCGAGCGCCATTTTAGTTTTGTTTGGCCAATCTGGTGCCATTTTAGGTCGAGCGCCATTTTAGCTCTGCCCGCCATTTTAGTTTCGGTCATCATCTTTGCCGTGTCCTGGGTCACCATTTTCGAATTTTCAAATATCGCGCCACTTCTTGGCGTTCCGCCCCGCTCCGCGCGCTCTAGAACCATTTTGGTACTTTGAATTTCACAGAATATTATTTTAAATTCGTATTTATTTTCTGATTTAATATTGCAAGGAAAAAAAGTCGACAGTTTTGCTCGGGCTCGAACCATGAGCGTCTCGGACGACCTTGGATTACTAGCTCGCCGCCTTACCCACTCGGCTACCAAGACATATGCATAGCAATAGATAATTGTTGATACTTATTTATAGCTTCAGATAAACCACGCCTCCTCATGACGTCACACAGGCTATTAACTAATAGCTTCTGTTAAGTGTTTTCACTTCGCGACCATAGTATTCAATTAGCTATGAGTCTGTGGATCCGACCCACGTGATCTTAAACACCAATGAGCTTATGGACGTCATGACCCGCGCTTTTTTCAAATTTTGTACAGAAGGGCTTAAGCACCAACCAGCCAAGTCATAGCCCGCGGTATTCGAATAGCATACTGTGGATCCAAAATAACGTCACCAATATATATATATATATATATATATATACTCCAATGGTCCTAAGCGACAACTATTAAAATGTGGATCCACTCCAAGCGAAAAACTTGCTAAATTTCTAAACTATATGAATGAAATGCTTCGCTTACTATAGCTCGTTATTTTATTTTCCCCATCGCCGACATGCAAAAAACTTGAAAAACAACGTCAGCACTTATTCACTTGAATAATTATTTTCAATACACGTGTTGCAATCTTTGCTTTTTATGACGAGACGTGAAGAACTCCCGTAAAAAGGCCTAAGCCTGCGATATTCAAATTGCATTCTTAGGGTCCAACGTTACAGACTCAGTAAATTTTAGATTTACCATAGGACGTAGGCGACATCACTAGCGCAGTTGCAGGTAGGTGCAAAAGGGTGCACTCCAATGAGACCACCATCGCAGTCATGTCCATACATGAACTTTCAACGTCAGCATTATAATCCCTAGAACAATTTTTTTTTGCTTTTTGTAAATAAATTTTTTAAAAAATTAGAAAATTTTTAAAATGGGTAGCCACAAAGCTCCGTTTGGGTAAGAGCATACGTACCCCCGGTAAGACAAGGTCCCGGGGTTCAAACCCCGGAGTAGTCACTTTTTTAAATTTCTATCTAAAGTACCTACTAACATAGCAGCGTCATGGTCGCCTACTATAAATATGCCAAGGTTAAAACAATTTTATTTTATACTTTTTTTTTTTATATTATTTATATATATATTTATGACAACACGTGAATGAACTCGCGTCATTATTCAGCTGGGTGAATGACAATTTAGGGACGAAACCACCAATAACCAAAGTCATAACCCGCGCTTTTCAAACAGTATTCTGAGGATCCAGTCTAGCGCAGGTGAAAGGTAGGTGCGAAAGGTGCACCTACGTAAGATCACGTGACCACCGACTCAATATTCAACAAGACACAGGTTGAATGAAAGGATTCGCTTATTCTTAGTTATTTGATTGCGTCAAACTATTTTACTTGTTCAAACTTGATAAAGAACAACGTAAAGCAGGAAAATATCTTGTTCCTCAAAAAACTCTGCATTATTATTTTGTATGTTTGTAAAGTTGGCATTTTTATTTCACAGGAATAAAAGGAAGACAAGTTTAAATAAATAATATCAATTTGTTACATTTAATAATAATATATTTTGGGTATAAGTGATTTCATTTCTTTTTTTCTTTTTAAATTTTAACGTAAAAATTTAATTGAAAGGGTAGTAAAAAAGGTGCGGCCCCGGTACACCCCTACTCCAAAAATTTCATATTACAGCGTATGACTATATTGAAGCAATATCATTAAATCAATAAGTTTTATTTTATCTCAGATCGATAATTCTTTCATAGCCCACTAAACGCGATCATCAAATGTTTAGACACACTTTTAAATAAATAAATAATAAATAAATAAATGATGATGAATAAACTTGATGTCAATATTACAATTTTTTTCAATTTTTTTACCACGAGCATGTCCCCCTAGCTATGGATTCGTTGTAGTCACGCTTCAGTTTACTTTATACTGAGTGGTCCACTATTAAAAACATTTATTATGTATTTACTATATTGAATCAAAACTTTGTATAAGAAAATGTATGGATATTAAAAATTTTCCCAAAGCGAAATTTAATACTATTGAACTTATAGTAAACAACAACGAATATTTTTACAAGTGTGAAACATAATAATATACATTTCCGTTAAAAAAATACATCGTGTTTAGGATACCATTCTTTAAAATTATCACGCTTCAATTTAATTTTAGAAAGCACTTCCAAATCACAAAGCTAACCAGCTAGCGTTTCTTTAATTTTATTTATAAAATTTCAAAAGTATTAACAATAGATGAGAGTACAGTTTACACAAATTTTCTTGAACAATCCTACTTTGACCAAATAAATGTCAAGTATTCAAAAAAGAGAATTCAAACTCGCACTTAAATCATTGTATTTTATAATTCACGCTTTAATAATAATATTTTGTCTTTAAAATAAATATTTTTACTCACTTCGTCCTTTAAATTTTTAAAAGGGTGTTTACGATTTAAAAGTACATTACTATAAATAAATTCGAATTTTTTTTTTGTTTGATCGTAGAACATTAATATATTAAACTATTAAATCATTAACCCAAAGAACATAAATAGGAAATAGATCAATCATTTAGTTCCCGGGAAATAATTGTACTACGCAAAGGGTTTAAATTTTCTCACAAAAAAAATTATGATATTGTTTTTGTAAAAATTTCATACATTTATCACTTTTTTCTCACTTGAATCGACAAGTTTTTATTTACAAGTACGTTTTTTTATGTCATTAGCATTGTTAACTGTTATAAGCCTACAACAATAAAATAAATAATAATTCATGTACAGCTATAAATAGATAAATAGTCTATGGTAACTATTAGGCAAACGGATGTTTTAAAATAAATAACTTTCGGTAATTTCTTTCACAATGTGGCTCGTATATTTTTTAACACATCTCAAGATGATATTTTGTAGCATTACATGATCACTCTCGGATGTTTATTTTAAGTGCAAACATTTGCTACCATCAGTATATATTAGTTTATAAAAACATTTTGCTTTCGTTTTTGTATTCTTCATTGAAGCTATTTATTCTTACAAAAATATATATTACACAATACTTACCACTATGTGAGAAAAATAAGTTTTGTTTTCTCAAAACTGCATTTAATAATAAATCGAAGATAAGTAAATAGTATACTATTACTATTCAGTATTAAAGACAGATGCCAATCAATAACATTATTGTAGAGTTAATAAAATCGCTATTCAACATTAACATTCTTTACTAAAATAAGTCCAATACACGTACTGATTCATCTACTATAAATTATTTAAAAATAAATCCACCACGTTTAATTACAAAACAACAACTCTGCACGTAATATTATATTTTAAAACGTTATCGAAGATTAAATAAAAGAATCTCATTTTAAATAAACATACTACTGCAATAAGATACTTTATCAATACTGAATTTTTATAAAGTATTTATAGTTGAAATGTAATAATTTACATACTCTTCACACATTTCGTAAGAAATGTAACATTTTTTAAAAATTATTCTCAACCATTCCATATACTACATTTGGTTTTTCTTTTTTAATATTGAGAAAAAGCTACGATGTACAAGTTTCATAAATTTATTTTGAAGATGAAATATGAAGACTACTTACGCTATAAAATTCTTGATCATTACTCTTTTAGTAATATTCACTTGATTGCTTAAAACAAAATGTTTTTGCTTGTTTAATACTTTTCACACACGTAGTCGCAAATAAATCTATTGCCTTATCTCACAAGTATCTGACTACAACAAAATAAAACCAAACTCGACTCAAGTAAAAATCTAGAATTATAGTATTCTTCATAAACAACATCTCAAGTACATATTCATTGAAACATAATAGTTACACCCCAATTTTCATTTCCGATGTTTATTCACGAATATAATAAATATATTTTTTTCCCAAAAGTCTTTTCGAGAGTACTCATTGACAGTAAAATAAATATTTCTGAACATGAAATTTGGGTTTTCCAAAAAACACACTCAAATTTTATATATGTAAAATAATATCACCGTATCGGAGTAAATACTAAATGTCCAACTCCAAATTTTAATTTTTTCCACTAAACCTACTCGTTTTTAAAAATAGTTTTATACTTCCGTGTTTTTTATGCATTGATAATAACATTTTATTTTCAATTACTTTAGGAGGGGGGTAACCTAAATATGCTTCTTTCTTAAAAAAGGAAATTTTGATTCTATCATCTCACTAATTTATTCCACCCATTCAAGATGTTTTCAAACTTAAACAGTTTTCCTAGAGTCCTATATATTGACAATTGGTGATAAAAATGAAATTCAGTATATACCAGTTTAGTCCCATATTCGATAAAAAAGAACACCTTCTCTTAAGTTTTTTAGGGCCTAGATTCATTTTTCACTCAAATTAAAAAAATACAATATTTTTTTTTAAAAAAAATTTAGTACGTTTTAAAATGTTTTCTCATTTTAAGCAAATAAAAATAAATAATAGATCAAATATTCCATTTCAGGTTCGGAGTGAGCTCTAACCAAATAAGAGAATGTTTGTGTTTACAGATAATACTGATCATTTCTTTTCTCAGATAGCTTTAAAGTAAATTAAAACTTACCTAACCCTAGAAAAAGTATGATCAATTGATGCTTTCGAGAGCGTTTAGCCATGAAAATCAATAAATCATATACTAAAATGAAAATTCAACATTACTAAAAATCTAGACAATGATAGCACGGGAAAAATATAAAAAAAGAATAATACTTTTACACCATCATTAACGTGTTTCCCTAATTAAGAAAGTAGAATGTGAAAGAAAGGAATCCACTATAGAATACATCAATTAGAAATAATATGGGTTCATACAATTTAAATTTAAAACTTTTAAAAACAAATTTTTTTGATTTTAAGCAAATCATATTGTTCTGTATTTACGTCAAGTAAAATAAATATGTATAAAAGCATTTAAAAAGGTAGTAATTGTCACGTCATGTAGCATCGTCACGATTAGTTTAGCATGATTTCTACACCAATCAATCTACGAAAGGGGGTATGTCTATGCTATTTTAAAATAAATATTAATTTAACACAAGGAAAAACCTTTACTTTGTCTTGTTATATTTAAAAAAGAAATAAAAAAATATACACTATGTGTTGTATCAACATTCATAGCTTGGTGTAAATTAGTAAATTTTACGTTTTAAAAGAGTATTTATTTTATTTTACTACTTCGAAAGCGATAACACACATCAAAATGGGAAGAAATGGAAAAACTTATCATTTTGAACCATGTTGATATTTTATTTACGTTCATGAGGGATTATATTGATTTTCATGTAGATAAACTTTACACTAGTGTTAACTTCATTTTCGATTTAAAAATTTTGTTTGATTTTGATGTCGCTAATTTGTATGTATGAATTTGATTTGTTGAAAAAAAAATTAAATAAAATGAAATGTATAATTGAAATATTTCATGACTTTTTATGTCATCTATATTCTGTACATGATTTTCCGACAACTTTCAAGTTTTAAACTTTTTTTTCAAGGGAAACAACGTAATTCTTTATTTTAATAAACTAAAGTATTTCTTTTAAATAACGATTATCATTAGTTTTTCCCCCGTCTTAATAAAAATCTTCTTACTTGTATACAGTTAATTTATTTTTTTTTCATTTTATTGAAAGCTTATTAACAATTCACTTTCAAGACGTAGTCAATTTATTTACAAGGTTTTGATTTTAAATATTTAAAACTTTAATAGATACTTCTTCGATTTGAAATGTATCTTCGTTTTTATTTGAGAAATTTAAATTCACCCTATCATTTTTCCAGATTAATGCAAATATTTTCTTTGTCTTATTAAAAATTTAAGAATTCACTTTTTAAAACGTAGTCAAATCTTTTACCTCGTTTGATTTGAAATATTGTTAATCATTAATAGATTAATACTTTGATTTGAAATGTATCTTTTCTATTTGCATTTTTTTTGTTCAATTTCAAAATTTACTTAACTATGGGTTTATTGTTTTGTTGCATCTATGTAATTAGATTTTTTACCTTTCCTTTGTAAATCAGTTTTTAAAATGAATAGGGTAGACGTTAAATAAATGAAAAAATATAATAAATAAGTCATTACGCGTTATGCCCTTTCACCCTAATTCAAATATATCACATAATACTTATATTCATCCAATGTTCAATCAATTACTTGTTAATATCTAGTCATTGTTTATCTTATAGAGATCTCATCTACATTTAATTACCACTTGATCGTTCCCGCGAAGTTATTTTGTTAAAAGTTGCTATTCAAAGAAGAGGTGAGTTAATATCCTCCAGTTTTACTTGATATTCATGAGGACTTCAGAAATCAAAGTAAGTGTTTCAACTTGTTAGCGTGGTTTAGTGTGAACATTGAACGTCAAAAATACAGTTTTACCCTTTATAATGAATTTTAGGTTCTCGTCAAGTATAATTTTACGAATAATTGTGTTTAAAAGAGTACGATCTCGTTCTAACAATATCCTAAGTGTCAAATGTTTTTTTCTCAATCCTCGCAGATTTACATCATTTCATTTATAAAATTAAATTTCTTTCATTTTAACCGTAAACAAATGTAGATCATGAACAAAATGTTACAATTTCAAAGGTATTCCTATATTTTTCTTTAACTGACAGATTTCTTTTTCAGAACTATTTTAGAAAGTAGATTTCATAAACTTTAACTTTTTAATTTTAGGATACGTAATATTTTAAAACTTTGAATACCATCCTGTCAAAATATTATAAAGTAAACACAGTCTGTAATACAGTGGATGAGAACTCAGTGGTTTTTAACAATGCAATACGGGAAGGTTTCACTTTGTAAAGAGCTTTTAATAAAGTCAAAGTTGGTTGATGAGCAGTTGAGACATTGTTAAAGAAAGACCTAATTTTTCGTTTAGATTACATAAACGTTCTTTAAAACAAGACTATTTGAAAAAAAGAATAAAATTTGTAATTTAAGAATGGAAATATTGTATAAACTTTGATAGATCATACATTTATATAAATGTCACTTTCTTAAAAATATTTTTTATTGCTCACTCTCTTGATTGCAGTTTAGAGTGTACAGCTACCAGGTTGTTTGCGAAAATGGGATAAAGTCACTCCGTTGTTTTTTTTTTTTTTTAATAGATGTAAACACTTTCCGGAAAGGCCCAATATTAAGTAAGTAAATAATCACATCTTCTTCCATGTGATGTGTGTTTATCGCTTTCGAAGTAGTAAAATGTAAAATAAATACTCTTATAAACGTAAAGTTTACTAAATTTACACCAAGCTATGAATGTTTATACAACTACATAGTGTATATTTCTTTTTTTTTCTTTTAAAATAACAAAGACAAAGTAAAGGTGTCCTTGTTTAAATTAATATTTATTTGAAAATAGCATAGACATACCCTTTCGTAGATTGATTGGTGTAGAAATCATGCTAAACTAATCGTGACGATGCTACATGACGTGACTTACTACCTTTTTAAATGCTTTTATACATATTTATTTTACTTGACGTAAATACAGAACAATATGATTTGCTTAAAATCAAAATATTTGTTTAACAGTTTTAAATTTAAATTGTATGAACCCATATTATTTCTAATTGATGTATTCTATAGTGGATTCCTTTCTTTCACATTCTACTTTCTTATTTAGGGAAACACGTTAATGATGGTGTAAAAGTATTATTCTTTTTTATATTTCCAGTGCTATCATTGTCTAGATTTTTAGTAATGTTGAATTTTTTATTTTAGTATATGATTTATTGATTTTCATGGCCCTAACGCTCTCGAAAGCATCAATTGATCATACTTTTTTTTCAGGGTTAGGTAAGTTATAATTTACTTTAAAGCTATCTGAGAAAAGAAATGATCATAAATTTTTCTGTAAACACAAACTTCTCTTATTTGGTTAGAGCTCATTCCGAACCTGAAATGGAATATTTGATCTATTATTCATTTTTATTTGCTTAAAGTGAGAAAACATTTTAAAACGTACTAAATTTTTTTTAAACAAATATTGTATTTTTTTTTTTTTGAGTGAAAAATGAATCTAGGCCCTAAACACTTTAAGAGAAGGTGTTCTTTCTTATCGAATATGGGACTAAACTGGTATATACTGAATTTCATTTTTATCACCAATTGTCAATATATAGGACTCTAGGAAAAACTGTTTAAGTTTGAATCATCTTGAATGGGTGGGAATAATTAGTGAGATGAATAGAATCAAAATTTCCTTTTTCAAGAAAAAAAGCATATTTAGGTTACCCCTCCTAAAGTAATTGAAATAAAATGTTATTATCAATGCATAAAATACACGGAAGTATAAAAAATATTTTTAAAAACGAGTAGGTTTAGTGGAAAATTAAATTAGGTGTTGGGACATTTAGTAATTTTCATCCGATACGGTGATATTATTTTACATATATAAAATTTGAGTGTGTTTTTGTGCGAACCTAAATTTCAGTGTTCAGAAATATTTATTTTACTGTCAATGAGTACTCTCGAAAAGACATTTGAACAAAATATATATTTTATTATATTCGTGAATAAACATGGAAATGAAAATTGCGTGTAAAATATTATGTTTCAATGAATATGTACTGAGATGTTGTTTATGAAGAATACTATAATTCTAGATTTTTTTCTTGAGTTTGCGTTTGGTTTATTTTTGTTGTAGTCAGATACTTGTCGAGATAAGGCAATAGATTTATTTGCGACTACGTGTGTGAAAAGTATTAAACAAGCAAAACATTTTGTTTTAAGCAATCAAGTGAATATTACTAATAGAGTAACGATCAAGGAATTGAAGCGTAAGTAGTCTTCATATTTCATCTTCAAAATAAATGTTATGAAACTTGTACATCGTAGTTTTAAATCAATTTTAAATAGAAAAAAAACCCGTGTAGTATATGGAATGGTTGAGAATAATTTTCAAAAAAAAAGTTACATTGCTTACGAAATGTGTGAAGAGTATGTAAATTATACATTTCAACTATAAAACTTTATAAAATTCAGTATTGATAAAGTATCTTATTGCAGTTAGTATGTTTATTTAAAATGAGATTCTTTATTTTAAACTTCGATAACGTTAAAAATATAATTACGTTGCAGAGTTGTTGTTTTTGTAAAATTTAAAAGTTGGTGGATTTATTTTTAAATAATTTATAGTAGATGAATCAGTACGTGTATTGGACTTATTTTAGTAAAGAATGTTAATGTTGAATAGCGATTTTATTAACTCTACAATAATGTTATTGATTGGCATCTGTCTTTAATACTGAATAGTAATAGTATACTATTTACTTATCTTCGATTTATTATTAAATGCAGTTTGAGAAAACAAAACTTATTTTTCTCCACATAGTGGGTAAGTATTTGTAATATATATTTTTGTAAAAATAAATAGCTTCAATGAAGAATACAAAAACGAAAGCAAAATGTTTTTATAAACTAATATATACTGATGGTAGCAAATGTTTTGCACCTTAAAATAAACATCCGAGAGTGATCATGTAATGCTACAAAATATCATCTTGAGATGTGTTAAAAAATATACGAGCCACATTGTGAAAGAAATTACCGAAAGTTATTTATTTTAAAACATCCGTTTGCCTAATAGTTACCATAGACTATTTATCTATTTATAGCTGTACATGAATTATTATTTATTTTATTTTTGTAGGTTATAACAGTTTACAATGCTAATGACAATAAAACGTACTTGTAAATAAAAACTTGTCGATTCAAGTGAGAAAACGTGATAAAATGTATGAAATTTTTACAATAACAATATCATAATTTGTTTTGTGAGAAAATTTAAACACTTTGCGTAGTACAATTATTTCCAGGTAACTAAATGATTTTATCTATTTCCTATTTTATGTTCTTTGATTAATGATTTAAGATAGTTTAATATATTAATGTTCTACGATCAAACAAAACAAAAATTTCGAATTTTATTATAGTAATTACTTTTAAATCGAAACACCTTTAAAATAATGGACGAAGTGAGTAAAAAATATTATTTTAAAGACAACATATTATTATTACGCGTGAATTATAAAATACAATGATTTAAGTGCGAGTTTGAATTCTCTTTTATGAATACTTGATATTTATTTGGTCAAAGTAGGATTGTTCAAGAAAATTTGTGTAAACTGTACTCTCATCTATTGTATAATACTTTTTGAAATTTTATAAATAACATTAAAGAAACGCTAGCGTGGGTTAGCTTTGTGGATTGGGAAGTGCTTTTCTAAAATTAAATTGAAGCGTGATAATTTTAAAGAATGGTATCCTGAACACGATGTATTTTTATAACGGAATGTATATTATTATGTTTTTACACTTGTAAAAATATTCGTTGTTGTTTACTATAAGTTCAATAGTATTAAATTTCGCTTTGGGAAAATTTTTAATATCCATACATTTTTCTTATACAAAGTTTTGATTCAATATAGTAAATACTAAATAAATGTTTTTAATAGTGGACCACTCAGTATAAAGTAAACTGAAGCGTGACTACAACGAATCCATAGCTAGGTGGGACATGCTCGTGGTAAAATATTGAAAAAAATTGTAATATTGACATCAAGTTTATTCATCATCATTTATTTATTTATTTATTTATTTATTTAAAAGTGTGTCTATCATTTGATGATCGCGTTTAGTGTCTATGAAAGAATTATCGATCTGAGATAACTAAAACTTATTGATTGAATGAATATTGCTTCAATATAGTCATACGCTGTAATATGAAATTTTTGGAGTAGGGGTGTACCGGGGGCCGCACCTTGTTTACTACTATACATTTCAATTAAATTCTTACGTTAAAATTTAAAAGAAAAAAGAAATGAAATCACTTATACAAAGTATATTATTATTAAATGTAACAAATTGATATTATTTATTTAAACTTGTCTTGCCTTTTATTTCCTGTGAAATAAAAATGCCAACTTTACAATCATACAATAATAATAATGCAGAGTTTTATGAGGAACAAGATATTTCCTGCTGACGTTGTTCTTTATCAAGTTTGAACAAGTAAAATAGTTGACGCAATCAAATAACTAGAGAATAAGCGAATCCTTTCATTCAACCTGTGTCTTGTTGATATATTGAGTCGGTGGTCACGTGATCTGTGACGTAGGTGCACCTTTCGCACCTACCTGCACCTGCGCTAGACTGGATCCTCAGAATACTGTTTGAAAAGCGCGGGTTATGACTTTGGTTATTGGTGGTTACGTCCTAAATTTGTCATTCACCCAGCTGAATAATGACGCGAGTTCATTCACGTGTTGTCTATAAATATATATATAAATAATATAAAAATAAAAAAATATAAATATATAAATTGTTTAACCTTGGCATATTTATAGTAGGCGACCATGACGCTGCTATGTTTAGTAGGTACTTTAGATAGAAATTAATAAAGTGACTACTCCGGGGTTGAACCCGGGACCTTGTCTTCGGGCTACGTATGCTCTTACCCACTGAGCTTTGTGGCTACCCCTTTAAAATTATCTAATTTTTTTAAATATTTATTTACAAAAAGCAAAAAAAAAATTGTTCTAGGATTATAATGCTGACGTTGAATGTTCATGTATGGACATGACTGCGATGGTGGTCTCATTGGAGTGCACCTTTCGCAAACCCCCTGCACCTGCGCTAGTGATGTTCGCCTACGTCCTATGGTAAATCTAAAATTTACTGGTCTGTAACGTTGGACCCTAAGAATGCAATTTTAATATCGCGGGCTTAGGCTTTGACGGGAGTTCGTTCACGTCTCGTCATAAATAGCAAAGATTGCAACACGTGTATTTAAAATATTATTTAAGTGAATAAAGTGCTGACGTTGTTTTTCAAGTTTGTGCATGTCGGCGATGGTGAAAATAAAATAACGGGGCTATAGTAAGCGAAGCATTTCATTCAGTAAGTTTAGAAATTTAGCAAGTTTTTCGCTTCCATTGGATCCACATTTTAATAGTTGTCGCTTAGGACCATTGGAGTATATATATTATATATATATATATTGGTGACGTTATTTTAGATCCACAGTATGCTATTCGAGTACCGCGGGCTATGACCTGGTGCTTAAGCCCTTATGACAAATTTGTAAAAAGCGCGGGCCGTGACGCTTAGGCTCATTGGTGTTTAAGATCACGTGGGTTGGATCCACCGTATGCTATTCGAATACCGCGGGTTATGACTTGGCTTGGTTGGTGCTTAAGCCCTTCTGTCAAAATTTGAAAAAAGCGCGGGTCGTGACGCTTAAGCTCATTGGGTTTAAGATCACGTGGGTCGGATCCACAGAGTCATAGCTAATTTAATACTATGGTCGCGAAGTGAAAACACTTAACAGAAGCTATTAGTAATAGCTGTGTGACGTCATGGGAGGGGGTGGTTTATCTGAAGCTATAATAAGTATCAACAATTATCTATTGCTATGCATATGTCTTGGTAGCCGAGTGGGTAAGGCGGGGAGCTAGTAATCCAAGGTCGTCCGAGACGCTCATGGTTCGAGCCCCAGCAAAAAAATGTCGACTTTTTTTCCTTGCAAATTAAATCAGAAAATAAACGAATTTAAAATAATATATCTGTGAAATTCAAAGTACCAAAAATGGTTACTAGAGCGCGCGGAGCGCGCGGAACGCCAAGAAGTGGCGCGATATTTGAAAATTCGAAATGGTGACGAGGACACGGCAAAGAGATGACGAAACTTAAATGGCGGCAGAGCTAAAATGGCGCTCGACCTAAAATGGCGACCAAGATGGCAGCAAAACTAAAATGGCGCTCGAACAAAAATGGCGGCCAAGATGGCGGTCGACCTAAATGGCGGCTGAACAAAAATGGCGGCCAAGATGGCCGGCAGAGCTAAAATGGCGATCGGAAATAAAATGGCGGTTAAAATGGCTGCTGGAAATTAAAATGGCGGGCGGAAATTCATAATGGCGGACAAAATGGCGACTGGAAAATCAAAATGGCGGACAAAATGGCGGCTGGAAATTCAAAATGGCGGACGGAAACACGTGACCGGAAACAAAAATGGCGGCCGGAAACAAGATGGCGACCGGAAACAAGATGGCGGCCGGAAACAAGATGGCGGCTGTCACGTGACCGGAAATACGTCATCGCCGCCATCTTGGATCCATTAGGATCCACGGATCGTTGTTTTCGGAACCTTACTTTCCCTCTACTAATATTTCTCATGAATATCGTACTTTTACGATTTTTTTCTCGTTTTTTAGTGCGATATTTTCGTGACATTTGGGCCGTTTTCTGACCAAACGGGTGGGGCTAACAACGTTCATATTTCACATGGACATTAAGGTAATGGTGATGTATTGCTTTTTGAAAGAAAATGTTGAGAAAGTTAGCCAGAATCCATAGAAAATAGCTTTTAATATAAGTTTTTACGGTAAATAATAACAGTTGACAAGTAACATTAAAAACTTGACAACAATCACCTACATACATAGGCAGCAAAACAAAGCACTTGTAAAGTAAAGATAGATAAAGATAGTAGTTAAGATATCTTACGCAAACTAAAAACTTTTAAAAGCTCATCCATCAACGCGGCGGGACTTAAGCGTTTTCCTAGTTATGTACCATCATGCCAAATTTCATGCTGATAACTCATTCGGTGCCTTCATGGTGAATGCTGAAAATCAAGGTAAAAATAACATAAACTATTAGGGATGGGGGTTGAAAAAATGTGGTTTAGGAAATGAGAATAGGCCGATTGGGGAAAAAAACATTAAAACATAATTTACTAATTTGAATAAAAATTCAATTTTGGGCTTAAGCTATGAATTATTCCAATTTTAGGGGATGATTTAGGGGGTGTTGGGGGTGGAATATCGCTTGTCTTTCGGTGAATTATTTTTTATTTTAGTATGTACCATCATGTCAAATTTCATGCTGATAACTCATTAGGTGCCCTAATGGTGAATGCTTGAAATCAAGGTAAAAATAATATAAACTATAAGGGATGGGGGTTGATAAATAAGGTTTTGGAAATGAGAATAGACCGATTGGGTTAAAACACATTAAAACATAATTTGAATAACAAATTTGAATAAATCATCAATTTAAGATTAGAGCTATGATTTATTCCAATTTTAGGGGGTGTTGGGGGTGGAATATCGCTTGCCTCTCGGCGGATTATTTTTCATATTATTATGTACCATCATGTCAAATTTTTATGATGATAACTCATTAGGTGCCTTCGTGGTGAAAGCTGGGAAATCAAAGTAAAAATAGTATTCACTATATTAGGGATAGGGGGTTTAAAAAATGTGGTTTATATAATGAAAATAGGCCGATTGAGTTTAAACACATAAGAACATAATTTTAATAACTAATTTGATTAAAAATTCGATTTTGGGTTAAAGTTATGAATTATTTTAATTTTAGGGGATGATTTAGGGGGTGTTGGGGGTGTAATATTGTTTGTCTCTCGGCGGAAGTATGTGAGTCCGAGGTACATCTAAGTGTGGATCAAGTTTCATAGTTCTAAGATGTACCGTTTTCTCTGTAGTCTTTTATTCCTCTCTGGCAGAATCCCCCCCCCCCCCCCCCCCCACCGCCAGCAGAAAGATTTTAGTCGATTTTACGCACTTTTTTAACACAGAAGGGTTATGGAGGGGTCTGATTTTTTTTTGTATGTATGGACCACATATTTAGTTCATTGGATAGCGTAGCGAGCGTAGCGAGCGAAGCGAAGATTCCATTTCACTACACTGGAAAAAAATCCGGAATGTTTTTCTTTTTTTTCTGTTTGTATTATTTGTTTCTGTGAGCACGATTCCGGCAAAACCGAACTCCAATTGCAATAAAATTTTATGGAGGCCTTCGAAATCTCAAACCAAAAACTGCCACTTTTTTTGAGCGAAATCGAAAAATTTTATTTCACATGAAAATCGCAATTTTAAATATTTTTTTCAATTTTTTTAAAATTTCTTCGATTTTAACACGTACATCTTTTCCGATTTTAAAGATTTTTTCACGGAACCTTAATTTTATGAATTTTGGGATTCGTTGAAATTTGGCGCAATCGAAATCTATTTCTCATAAAAATCGAAATTTTACATTTTTTTTTCTTTTTTTAAACAATTCTTTGACTTATAACCCTTCATCTTTATCTATTGTAATGTTTTTTCACAGAACCTTAATTTTATGAATTAATATTTCCCTGTAAAATTTGTGCGCATCGAAGATTTTTTCTTATGAAAATTTAATATTATGTTTTTTTTTCCTTTTTTCAAAAATTACGATTAATTAAAAAAAAATTAAAAAATTTTAAATCAATTTTTATTTAATTAAATTTTTTTTAAAAAAATCTTCAAATTAGTATGTTTTTTTCACAAACAACAGAAAAAACCCATAACACTGGCAGCTCAAAGCCCAAAATTTCGCTCTCCAACAACGCGGGGGGGACTTAAGCGTTTTCCTATTAAAAGAGTTTCAAGATTGAAAACTTTCGGGAGGCGTGTGCAGTAGTTTTAAAACCCCCCAAATCGGGGAGCTATACGGTCAGTTTGTCATCGCCTTCTAGCATTCGCGTGCGCTTGCCTGCGGGCGAACGACCGTCGCCCTTGATTATTTATATATTTTTATACTGTCCACAATCTATTGTTTTCTAAAGTTTGATGATTGACATGGTGCTAGTTATAGGTTGTAACTTGAAATGAACGAACAGTACCGGTAGTCACAGTATTTTTTTTATATGCCATAATGCGCCACTCTAGCCTATGTGATGTGGGGAGGGACGTCCCATGCTGGTCAGAACCAGCCACGGGTAGGGGAAGGAAACGGAGGGTTCTCACGTCGCGGTCGACATCATCTTTGACATCGTTCGTGTGTAATCGTCGTCGTCGTCGGGGAGGTCGTTAAGGAGAGGAGGAGGGGTTCCCGACAACGATTGCCCGAGCTAGCCTCCAGTTTAGGAGATTAAAATACTCTACTAATTACCAGCTGATGATTGCGAGATGGTCTTTTTCTCTTTCCTCGACTTTTAACGACTAGGGAAACGCCAAAGTCGTTGTTAGACGAGTGAGTGAGCCATGTGTTGAGTGCGCCGGAACATTTGCATTTAAGTTTGATTATAATATTCGTATAAATAATAGGGTATTTAAGTTTAAGTCATAGTTTAGGCCATAATGCTCCACTGTAGCCTATGATAGGCTAGGGAGGCCTAAAAAAGGGGGAAGAAAAGGAATGTTACCGGGTACTTAACACATGGCTCACTCACTCGTTTAACAACGACTTTGGCGTTTCCCTAGTATTTTACATGGACATTAAGGTTATAGAAATATAGTCTCTTTTGAAAAAAAAGTTAAAAGTTTGTTGGAAGGCTTCCAATAAGGGTTTTAAAATAAGCCTTAAACACTAGGCATACAATCAACAAGTAACCATAGTTACTTGACACTTGTTGACGGTATAAGCAGAGTTAGGCGGAAAGTGCGATACGTAAACAAATGGCGGACATTTTAAATTTTGTTTCTATGTGTGAAACGAGAAAGTTGTTATTATACTCTCATAAACAAATCAGAAACCGTCCCTGGCCTAGGCCCAAATGTAGAAAATTATTTATAATGCAAAAGTGTAGGTCTAAAGTTCCATTTGGCTATAGGACTAGTAAAATTCATACTTACATTACATGTTTGACAAGCCTAGCCAACCCTATGCCAGCACAACATTGTTCTGCCCGGTGGTTCTGCCACACAATACACACAAACACAATGTCGAAGCAAGGTGTCAAATAATATGAGCTTGCTCATCTGTTTGTTTACATAATTGCAACAATCAAATCATTTCATGCAACTCGTCTTTCGATTGGCCCGCGTTTATGAAGGCACTGCCATCTAGAATAAATATAGAACTTTTTCGAGCTCTTTGCTATACGCAAATCTTTTTAAAGTGTTTGGATTTCGTGAACTCTTTCAACTCACAACCCATGACGTTTTCCACGATACCGTTCAAGAATACCAATTCCTTCGAAAACGAAAACGACTTCGTTTTCAAATTGCGTTTTCAACTCATCTCCCACGAACTCAAGAATTGGGGTCCAGTACCCGGTAACATTCCTTTTCTTCCCCCTTTTTTAGGCCTCCCTAGCCTATCATAGGCTACAGTGGAGCATTATGGCCTAAACTATGACTTAAACTTAAATACCCTATTATTTATACGAATATTATAATCAAACTTAAATGCAAATGTTCCGGTGCACTCAACACATGGCTCACTCACTCGTCTAACAACGACTTTGGCGTTTCCCTAGTCGAGTTGGCTTAAGCGCCCTTATAGCCCAAATGTGGGAGACGTGGGTTCAATGGTCGGGAAAGATTTTGTAATTTTTGGATTGTATTTATTAAAATATTTAACATGTTTTGAAATGCATATAACGCAGTGTAGTCCTACATCTGTGACAATACCATTGAAAACATAGCCAGTACGAAATACGTGAAAATATTGCAAGGTTTACTCAATCTACGAGCGGAATTTGGGGGTACCTTGACGTCCTACATTCGATTAACCTTGGACACGGCATTTCACAGCCAGGTAAATAACAAACAAAAATATTATTTCAAAATGAAAACCATTGTCGTTAAAATAATTTCCATACATTTCAACGTATTTTTCATTTTTTTTATTTCTTGCAGGTTTAAATCGCAACGGATTGTGCTCATTTTGTTAGCAGTTCTCAGTTATCTGGTCACGGATGTCTGTTTAAAATTTCAGCTCAGTCTATTTGGCCGTTCGGCCGTATGGGACTGGACAGACAGACATTTAACATACATTTAACATTTAACATACAGAATTAATCACGACCAAGGCCCGATCGAGTAGCGTTGTAGACTACGTTCGCTGCGCTCACTCGTCTAATTAGCAGAGCCAAGCTCTGGGAAAAATTCTACCCCGGGCCAAAACGGGGATCATTAATCAACAACCACAACAAGAAAAATTATCTTTTCCTTTCTCCTTGCTTCAAGAAAGTCCTAAAATCGTATTCTTACGCTTCATTGTTATTGGATGAGCGTAGCGAGCGAAGCGAAGATTCCATTTCACTACACTGAAGAAAAAAATCCGGAATGTTTTTTTTTTCTTTTTTTTCTGTATTTTGTGTGTTTGTCAGCACGATTTCGGCTAAACCAATACTCCATTTGCGATGAAATTTTATGGAGGCCTTCGAAATCTCTGAACTTAGAACTGCCACGTTTTTAAGCGCAATCAAAAAATTTATTTCTTATGAAAATCGCAATTTTACGATTTTTTTTGATTTTTTGAAAATTTATTTTACTTGTAAAAACCTACATTCTTTATCCGATTTTAATGATTTTTTCACAGAACCTTAATTTTATGAATGAAAATATCCGTGTGAAATTTGAGCGCAATCGAAAAATTATTTTTCATGAAAATATAATTTTGTGGGTTCTTTTTTTTTTAAAACAATTGTTTTTTCTTATAACACAACTACATGCTTTCATGCTTTATCCTATTGTAATAATTTTTTCACAGAACCTTAATTTTATGAATTTATATATTCGTGTGAAATTTGAGCGCAATCGAATAATTATTTCTTATAAAAATCGCAATTTTTCGATTTTTTCTTTTTAAAAATTAGTACGATTAATTAAAAAAAATAAAAATAAAAAATTATTTTTTATTTTATTTTATTTTATTTTATTTAAAAAAAAATCTTCAACTTAGTAATAATTTTTTCACAGAACAGAAAATCCGCATAACACATGGCAGCTCAATGCACCAATTACGCTCATCCAACAACGCGGCGGGAGCGTTTTCCTAGTAGATAATTGGATGAGCGTATCGAGCGAAGCGAAGATTCCATTTCACTACACTTGAGAAAAAAATCCGGAATGATTTTTTCCCCTTTTTTTCGTATTTTTGTCTGTATATGTTAACACGATTCCGCTAAACCGATACTCCAATTGCAAAGAATTTGTTGGAGGCCTTCGAAATCTCTAACTTAGAAGTGCCATTTTTTTTGCGCAATCGAAAAAATTATTTCTCATGAAAATCGCAATTTTTCGTTTTTTTATTTTATTTGGATGAGCGAAGCGAAGACTTCAATTTCACCGACGCCCCAAAAAAATTTAGCTCGGGTGTTTTTTTTGTTTTTTTTTTTTTTTTTTTTTTTTTTTTTTTTTGTTTTTCTGTCTGTTTGTTCGCTCTCTTACCGGGCAAACGGGCATATGCGATCTGGATGAAAATTTGACAGGACCTTCGAAATCTCTGAACTTAGACTTGCCAAAGTTTTTGGGTACAATCGAAAGAAATATTTCTCATGAATATTGTCATGTAACAGGGTAGTTTACCCTTGTTACTAGTTTTTTCCATAAGGATGGTTTCAGTCTCCTGGTGTTTATGGTTGTCACCTGTCGCAATCTCTGTAAACAACGAATGTTTTGGTTGCTTACATAGGAATGTGGCGACTATGTAAACGTATGACGATAATTAAACAGTTACGTTCGTGTTGTTTTTTGGAAGAATGCGAACGTAGTTCAACAAGTTGACAAGGATTATTTAATGAGGCCAGGAGGGGAGTTTTCCATACCTTACATCTTGAAGACGATGGTGGGAGTTAGGAGAAGACACGTGTTTGGCGATCAGACATGGAAGAATCCAGGAGGGGACGAGAGAGGGGGTGCTGACTATGGACTTGAGCCTCATGGGAGGGGAGAGTGCGAGGAGTCATGGGTTCGAGGCTTGGTGGTGACCAAAGGGCGAGCGGATCGGGGAGTTGTAATTCGGCTTGCATGAAGACTAGGTGTCTTCTGCCGACCCGAGGACCAACCCAAACGATTAGATCATCACCAGGACTAGGTGTCCGTACTGAGTAATCCAAGCTGAGGAGACGTAGTTAAGAGTGCTCGTCACGCACCGACGACCACTAACCCCACCGACGCCACCGACGATAACGCCCGCCGACGCCTACCGACGCCCACCGTCGAGAACGTCCGCCGACGCTACCCCTCCGACACCTACGGCCGCCGTCGCCCACCGACGACCTCCGACGCCCAGCTACAACCGTCGACGTCTATCCAGGGGGACCTACGGCCGCAACGACTCCTCCATACCGGGGTTCAGGGTGAGGGTAAGCCTAGGGCTCACGTTAACTAATTATACTTAGAGTAAAGGGATGGATCCACGTTCCACGATAGCCGTGCATGGGTGAGCTGATGACCAGAGTAGGTCTTAATGCAGCAAATACAGTGTGTCTCTTTGGTTGAATCAGGTGTTTAATTGTGTTCAGAACCTAACTCTAATCCACATCCTGGAACCACCTATCAGCTTTCCTGGTCACTTAATGATGAATGTAACAACCAACATCTAACAGGCTACGCCCCAGATATAAGCCTACCGCTGATTCAACATCAATCAGCAGTTACATTCGTTATTTATGACAATATCGTAACTTTTACGATTTTTTTTTCGATTTTTTGGGCGATATTTTCGTGCCATTTGGGCCAATTCTGACCAAACGGGTGACGCTAAAACGTTCATATTATACATGGACATTAAGGTTATGGTGATTTAGTACATTTTGAAAGAAAAAGTTGAAAAAGTTAGCCAGAATCTATAGAAATAAAGCTTTTAATGTAAGATTTTTGTTTTTTTGTACGATATTTTCGTGCGATTTGGGCCAATTCTGACCAAACGAGGTGGGGTTTCAGCGTTCATATTATACATGGACATTAAGGTTATGGTGATGTAGTACCTTTTCAAAGAAAAATTGAAAAAGTTAGCCAGAATCCATAGAAATAAAGCTTTTAATATAAGTTTTTTACGGTTAATAATACCAATTGACAAGAAACAAAAGAAACTTGACAACATTCACCTACAATGCGTAGGCAGCAAAACAAAGCACTTGCAAAAGTAAAGATATCCCAAGCAAACTTAAAACTTTAAAAAGCTCATCCATCAACGCGGCGGGACTTTAGCGTTTTTCCTAGTTTTAAAACATTTCTTCGACTTAAAACTCCTACATGCTTTATTCGATTGTAATGATTTTTTTTTACAGAACCTTATTTTTAAGAATTAATATTGATGTGAAATTTGAGCGGGCACTGCCGGCTGGCCGATCATCTTCCTGGTCGCGGCTGGCATGTACGCGCTCTCAGTCTACCCTACCTGTTGCTCACCTACTGCAACAATGTGTGACTTGTCCTTGCAGGGCACTGCCGGCTGGCCGATCATCTTCCTGGTCGCGGCTGGCATGTACGCGCTCGCAGTCTACCCTACCTGTTGCTCACCTACTGCAACAATGTGTACTTGTCCTTGCAGGGCACTGCCGGCTGGCCGATCATCTTCCTGGTCGCGGCTGGCATGTACGCGCTCTCAGTCTACCCTACCTGTTGCTCACCTACTGCAACAATGTGTACTTGTCCTTGCAGGGCACTGCCGGCTGGCCGATCATCTTCCTGGTCGCGGCTTGCATGTACGCGCTCTCGAGTCTACCCTACCTGTTGCTAGCCGATTGCAAAGTGCAAACATGGAACGAGGCTCAGCCACGGATGATCGCTATGGACGATACAGTCGGGCGTGCGGCCAGTGAAGAGTCGCAGAAGTTGAAGGAGGAGAATCAAATTTAACCATCTCTAATAGTTGTTAATTCTTACATAGCTTTTAATCAATTGTATTATGTTCTGCTGATTTTGTATACACGTCACTTTCATAGTTAAATTTATGTCGTTCGTATAGTACTCGAAGATGTTCAATATTTGTTTTGTTTTATTTGTTCTTACTTCTTAAATGACTCTTTCAAATCTACTTCCGTTTCGGCCTGTTTATTCACCTATATACAAGCAGGTATTCCCTTTACTTTTTTCTTATAAAAACAGGCGGCAATTCTATGCAACGCAAATCAAACAAATGACACACAAGTACCCTTCTTTATTAAATTTGTGTATTTGCCGCTTCTGATAATACTATAAAACTTGGACCAACAATATTACTTCTGCAAGGCAAGCATGTTCAATAAAATGTTACTGTATGAGTATACAAAATAGGTAACGATATAGAATAGGTAAACATTTATACAAGTCGTGATACTTTTGAGAATAATGAAACATACATGAGGTATTTTATACATTTTATTAAATTCGTAATCAATTAATGAGTAGAAGTAATGCACCACTATGAGACATAAAACAAAATTATCTCCATTTAAAATTGAAATAACATCATAAATTAATATTACATATTACGAGTTTGGGATACCGTTATTTTCTATGCCATAAGGTTCTACATACTGAATGTACATTACAATTTTGAAACCTTATTTCATTGAGTGTTCTTTACTCAATGGTATCTTCATACGAATACGTATAGTGAATTTTTTAGTTACATTCGATATGGACACACCATATACACATTGTAATTTCAAGTTCATATACTTTTGGCAGAAAGCTGTACTTACACGTAGCTATATAGTTACTTTAAACACAATATTGATAACAGTAATAACTCTTAGGCTGCTGCGTAATATACATAATACAATCTCTATATATTATTTTGAAATAATGATTAATATTCATCATTGTAACCTCAACGAAATTAGAATATGAAGGTATCAGTCTTACCCAATTTATACATTTTCTGTAATTGTATACAATAAAAACAACATAGTTGAATAAAAATGTTTCGTATATTTGTTATTACTTCAATGTGATGATGTTTTAATATTGTACAGTAAAACAGTTTTTGACCTGTGATATTCAAGGTGTCCCGCGCCCCAAGGTTTGGCAGGCGGATCGCCCAGAATGAAAACACCATTCATATTAAGAACAAACGCTGGGAAGTAATGACCAGTCATTTTAATAAATTATAATTAAATTCCATTTACAGTTAAGTAAGTTAAACGCAAATTTTGTTATCGGACAATACTATTGAAAATACACCAATATTAACATCAACAACATTGTAGTGCTCGCAATATTTAACAATCAAGAACCAATCTGCAAATTAATTACTGATCAATTGGTACACTTTCAGACTACTTAACTTGAAGGACCAGTGATTTGGGATAGTAGAGGTGTTCCTACCATAAAATCATGATACTGTGTAAAATAGATAACATTTATTAAAACAAGACTTATTTCTCGATTTGGTTTGTCAAGAAACACCTCCGGTAGATGTAATTGTTTTTATTTACTACAATTCAGAAATTAAAAAAGTCCGCCCTAACCGGGATTCAAACCACGGATCTCCTGCATTCCAGGCAGGCGTCTTAACCACTAGACCATCAGGACGGGTACATTTTAATGTCTGAATTGTAGTTGCATTATACATCTGAATGGATGGAAACAGTAACTGCAACGAATATCTGCTGCGTTTGAACTGACCTTTACGCAGGTATGAGCGAGGGTTTATTTCTCGATTGGTTGGTCGGGAAACACTCCCGTGGGTTGTAATTGTTATTATTTACTACAATTCAGAATCAGTCATTTCAGTCCGCCCCAACCGGGATTCGAACCACGGGTCTCCCGCACGGGTACATTTTAATCGCTGATTCTGAATCCTTTTTATTTTCTGAATTGTTGTAAAGAATACCAATTACACCTAAGGGATTGTTTCCCGACTCACCAAATCGAGAAATAAAACCGTCGCTTATACCTGCGTAAAGGTAATGACATTATAATTTATGTTTGGTTGTCAGTTCAATGGCAGCAGATATTCGTTGCAGTACTGTTTCATCCATTCAGATGTAGAAATGCAACTACATTCAGAGATCAAAATGTTCCCGTCCTGATGGTCTAGCGGTTAACACGCCTGCCTAGAATGCGGGAGACCCGTGGTTCGAATCCCGGTGGGGCGGACTTTTTTAATTTCTGAATTGCAGTAAATAAAAACAAGACTTCATCACTTACACAAAATTATGGCTTTTGTTAGACAATACATTCCCTAACCCTGGAATCTCCTCCTACTCCTAAGATGTCTGAGATTAGAGACAGAGCAAACCAAGTCACTTCCTGTAGTAGAGAGGGCAATTATATCCAAAAGCCTTCTAGAAGTCAATCGTACAACATTTTTGGGGTAGAAGCTGCCAACATGGTTTTTAATCTTAAGGCAATACTTCTTCATCTACCTATCAATGTTGGCAAAGTCTACTTTGAGTAGAAGTACCAAAAGGGTACCAAAATCCCAAATCTGGTACCACTTATTAAAATATTCAATTGGTCGTAAAATAAACATGCGAAAAATTTGAAAAAAAATCACAAATCGTAATAAATATCCAGGTTTAATAAGTGTAACCTACTTTTGGCCTAAGTGTTGTTTCTAGGGCTTAAGTGCCACTTTTATCTCAATTTTTGTTCCGTAATTTTTGTACCCAAATTTGTACATCAATATATCTCCTGATTGGAAAAATGTGGGATAGCAATATTTTGCCAAAATCTGTCTATGTCTATGTAGAACACGCTTGCCAAATCGGGTCCAGTTTCAACGTACCAATCGCCGGTTTTTAATTGTTTACTGAAACAATGAGCAACTAGATTTCTGTCGCGCTAATCCCCTGCGGGTGCCGCCAGCATCAACCCGCGGCGCTGATTGGCTCTCGGCCTTGGTCGCCTTGCCTCCCTCCGCGATCCACTCTATCGTAAACGTAAATATAAAATAATCATTGCGATTAGCAGTGTTTTTTTTTTTTATGGAAGTGTTCATTGCTGACAGTGGATCTTGTTATAAAAACCAGCTAGTTATGTGATATACCAGCACTACGTCTACGTGATTTGAAGGTATGTAATCACTTACATCTTAGTCCCATAATACTGTAAGCCCTACACTCATGTGCTGTGTTAAAAACATGGAACGAACTCTCATTGTTTCAAAGTAAGGCCTAATATAAGCAGTGCGCGGAGTAGTGTGTTGTGTTGGTGACAGGAAATGCTCAGCTACGCCGCTAGTAGACAAGAGTGGCATATTACGCTTCAAGATTATTTGGAGACATGTAATTTGACCGCATTGTAACATAATTAAATAATTTTTGTGGGAAGTCTGCCCAGGGTGCAATTCATGCCCCTCTTTAGGTGTCTTAACTAGGTATGTTGCGGATTAAGATTGTGAAGGGATGTCCGAGGGTTGTTCAGGAGGACTCAATCCCTTGCATTCGCATTAACGACTGAGGAAAACCTCGGAAAAAACCATCAGTCAGGATTGCCGGTCTCGACGGGATTTGAAACCGGGACCTCGCGAATCAGAGTCGCGCGCTTAACGCTGTCACCAACACTGTCGGTGCATTGTAACAATCAACATCGAACAGAAACATTGGTGTTCTTTCCAGGCCCCCAGAGTTTCTTACACGTAACGTCGTATCGATAACACTAAACCAAGTCCATAAAGTCAGCCTCTTTCAACATTTTCCAGGGCGTGTTCATGGTAATTGATAATGCATGTAATTTGAGATTTATGAGTTGTCTTTTCATTTAGGCCTAATCAATAGATGTTCAATTTAAAACAAATAATTTGTTAATTACTTTAAAGCATTACAGATAGTCAATTTTTTCTTTTGGGCTGGTTTGAGCTTGTGTTATGACTGCATAGTTGTTTTCTGACAGTTACGTCTTGAGCCCTTGTCTTATCTCTCAGTCGTCGAAAAATGGTGATTTACAGACACCTTCAGACAAAGAAAAAGAGATATTTGTAAATGCTTTAAAAGACAGAGAAAAAGTCAACTATGTGAAATACGTAGTCGCGTTTGCTCGCATAAATAATGCAACATCTAAAGGTTTTCATAATATAATTGGCATATATCGTGTTACTCCAACAAGTACTGCACTCCATTGGCATATTAAGAGATGTCACTACCAAACTATGATATGGAAAACTATCAAGAAACCCGAGGTACTTTTACTGCCGAGGGTTATTTTGTTATTACATTATAAGTTATTTTTAAAAACAAGTATGTGCTATAATATTCTCATGTTCCCCCAACAGGAACACCAAAAATATAACCCACGCAAATTTGTGTAGAGCATTACTGGGTGCGATATCACCCCTATTCTAATGACCACTGATGCTATTCCAGTGGGATGTGCTGAAGTTATTTCTTGTAGCTACAAAATTGGTTGCTCAACTAATAGGTGTGGGTGTAAAAAAAAAAAAACAGGGATGCCATGCACTGATGCATGCAAGTGTTTTGAACTAGAACGAGGATGTTCGAATATCAATGCAGGCATGATAAGAATTTGGATCTTTTACATTACATTTACATGCATTACATGCAACCGACACTGATCGAAATAGGATAACAAAAAGTAAATTCTACAATAAATGTAAAATAAAATATTTTAATATAATTCAATACTACCCACTATAAATGGTTCGTGAAAATTAACAGAATCGCACCAAGAGTTTTATTGATTTTTTAATATATTACACTATAATATACAATACTTATTCTTCAATATTATTTAAAATGTAGTCACATAACTAAATAAATGTAATTCTTATTCTGTGGTGAACCTAATTGATGCAACTCTTTCCAGAAATGGAACGATTCAGATTGATCGGCGCACGTAATGTGTTGGGTTAAAACGGTTTGTTTGTCTACAACTTCACTTCTTGGTATCTCACATGAATTAGTTTTCACGCATTCAACTATAATAAAACAGAATGACACAGACTTCATGCAGGTATAATGCACAAAAATGCGAATAATTCTATATTTCAAACAAAGTTAAAATTCGAACCAACACCTAAGACAAGGTATTAATACTCTTAGCGTGAGACTGTCAGGGTATGTCAGGTGGCTGGTTTAGATCTTAATCTTGATGAGATGAGAGATATCATTATTATTTACTTCATATTTTATAAAAACATTTTTTTTTAAATAATTGTAGATAGTAAAACAAACAAAAGAGGATTTCTCGATTTTCCAAAAGTTGAAGTTTTGAAGGTGAAGGAGCAATTTTTGGTTTTCGCCAACATTGTTTTTTGAATTCAGCATGATCGAATTAGTTAAAACAGCATATTAATTCTTCTACGATAGTAAAACAAAATTAAAAAAATGATTTCTCGATTTCCAAAAATTTTGTGTTTTGAAGGTGAAGGAGTCATTTAGGTTTGCTTAAATTGTGGTTTTGAATTCAGCATGGGCGAATTAGTTATAACAGCATATTATTTAATTGCTTCTACGATAGTAAAACAAAAATTTTTAAAAATGATTTCTGTAATATCCAAAATTTTGAGTTTGGAGGTGAAGGAGCCATTTTTGGTTTTGCCAACATTTTTTTTTTTGTTTGGTGATGGTGCCTTTTTTTGTTTTGCCTTTTTTGAATTTCAGCATGGTCAATTAGTTTAAAAAGCATTTTTAATTGCTTCTACTCATTAACAGCATAGGACTTCGAATTTTGCAGACTGAATTCCCTGTCTATAGTGACTGGGACACATTCCTTGATTGTGTCTACCAGCGCCGATGGCTACAGGCCATTGGCTAATTTGAATTAGGTGCCATTCAGCTTGCCCAATCAGGGAGTCAGCTGATTCCAGAAATCTGCCGAACGTAACTTGGAGATTGCTACGTGCCAGGTGATAATGCAAGGTCATCAAATTGTGTTTTTAAATTGTGACGTAGGTCCCTGATAGCTAAATGAATTGCACTTTGACTGTCTAGTTTCATAAGAGAAGGTTATATTTAGCACTGTGCTTTGATTTAAAATTACAGGTTATAACGCAGAACTATCATCTACAAATTGAACCAATATTATGATATTGACTGATGAAATGATGACTATGTGATTGCCAATCATTGTACACTAAAATGATGATTGGTTTGCTAACATTATATTATGTTGAATGATTACCAAATACCTAGTATTGAATGATGGAAAGCAATACCCAATCAATAAAAGTGAAAATGAATCCCAGTATTCACAACAACCAATAAAACATAACAATAACATGATCAAAACATTGACTAACTCAATGTTATGCTTTTGGTTTTCACCAAAGCCCACCATTCCCACTTTACTAGATGATTTACTTACATTTTTATCCCAAAATCTAGCAACACATTTTTTGGCAAAAGCCCGATTCACGTTTGTAATATAATATTTATTAAATTACCAGCTTCAATTTAATACTCCAAATCAATTCCACTCTATAAACATGAATTAAAATCTGCTTACGAATAAAGCTTACTACTCATTAAGATAATTCATTGATGATCATTTCACAATTTTACTTCTTGTTCCTTTACATCTTTTTATATTTTTTC
>JAMZAV010005440.1:0-45128 GCA_024449915.1 Sweltsa coloradensis | reverse complement strand
TTCGTCATGTTTTAACTGTACTCGGACTCTGTAATGTTTTACAGCAACTTAGCAATAAAAGTGCACTTCTTTCACGGGTTTTCACATAGTGTCTAAATAAATAAATAAATTTTATTTAGAGTCTACCCACTCAGTTATATAACTGATTTTCAGTGGGGGACTTTAAATCAAAGTGACCAAGCCAACCCTGCAGGCCCCGACGCAATCGACGAGTGAGCGATAACCAACCAAAGATCGATATTTTTTTTTTTAATAGGAAATATAGCAATCAGTGGTATGGACAGTGCGAACACCCGCGAATCAACGCCAGAATCAACAAGGCCGATTCAGAACAACTCTGAAATTTATTATGTGCTTCGTTGCTAGGACGGCTCCAAAGTCACCGTTTACAAACTCCTAAGACAAGAACTGATGGACCTAAGTCCAAATCAGAAGTTAAAAAACTTCTGACTTTAGCGGGAATCGAACCCTGGACCTTCTGCATTGGAAGCAGATACGCTAACCACAAGACCAACGAGCCACACAAAACCAACGAGCCACACAAAGACATATTTGTTATTTTACCACCACTGGGCTATCGTCAAGGTGTCACTTACTTGTATGGCCGTTCATCGGTATGGATTAGCATGTGCTTGCGCAAGCTGCTTGCGTCAACAGTGGCGTACGGGCAGATCGTACAAGAGTGGCCCTTTATGCCGGCATGGATGCGTTGATGGACCTGAAGCTTGTCTGCACGGCTGAATGTTTTTGAGCATATCTTGCAACGAAAAGGTCGTTCTCCTACAACAATAATGTAGTAACGGCATTGTTAAAACTTGGGTTATCAAAATCTTTGTTGCATGGGACAAAAGTAACAAAACCTATGCAGATGCCATTTAATGAAAAGTTTGGTAGGCCTATTTTTAACTTTATCTAGCTAGGGTATGATCTCAGATTACTCAATTAAAAGTGTTAGTATGACTGTTAGGTAGGGCTAGACCTAGACCTACTATTAAAAAACATAAAAACCATGAGATTTGCTGGCATTGCAAAATATTTTTGTTAAAAATGATTTATGGGTAATTCCGAGTTAAACTGGAATTTTCCTTGGACTAAAATAATGTCATTCCCTTGTATAAAACTCCAAGGGAATGACTATTTTTGACGTCCAAGGGAATGAGAAATTTAGTGTTATGATGCCCAAACATTTGAAGGGAAAATGTGACAAAGTGATGCAATACCACATTTCATTGTGCATTCTACTCTGCATCATCTGCAGTTACTACTGTCTAATAAGTCCGATTCTAAGTGATACTTTTGGCGTCCAAGGTAATGACTAGTATAGTTTGTAAAACTCCAAGGGAATGACTATTTTTGACGTCCAAGGGAATGAGTAATTTAGTGTTATGATGCCCAAAACATTTGAAGGGAAAATGTGACAAAGTGATGCAATACCACATTTCATTGTGCATTCTACTCTGCATCATCTGCAGTTACTACTGTCTAAAAAGGCCGATTCTAAGTGATACTTTTAGCATCCAAGGTAATGACTAGTATAGTTTGTAAAACTCCAAGGGAATGACTATTTTTGACGTCCAAGGGAATGAGTAATTTAGGGTTATAATGGAATGCTCATACATTTGGAGGGAAAATGTGACAAAGTGATGCAATACCACATTTCATTGTGCATTCTACTCTGCATCATCTGCAGTTACTACTTTCTAAAAAGGCCGATTCTAAGTGATACTTTTAGCATCCAAGGTAATGACTAGTATAGTTTGTAAAACTCCAAGGGAATGACTATTTTTTATGTCCAAGGGAATGAGTAATTTAGGGTTATAATGGAATGCTCATACATTTGGAGGGAAAATGTGACAAAGTGATGCAATACCACATTTCATTGTGCATTCTACTCTGCATCATCTGCAGTTACTACTGTCTAAAAAGGCCGATTCTAAGTGATACTTTTAGCATCCAAGGTAATGACTAGTATAGTTTGTAAAACTCCAAGGGAATGACTATTTTTGACGTCCAAGGGAATGAGTAATTTAGGGTTATAATGGAATGCTCATACATTTGGAGGGAAAATGTGACAAAGTGATGCAATACCACATTGCATTGTGCATTCTACTCTGCATCATCTGCAGTTACTACTGTCTAAAAAGGCCGATTCTAAGTGATACTTTTAGCATCCAAGGTAATGACTAGTATAGTTTGTAAAACTCCAAGGGAATGACTATTTTTGATGTCCAAGGGAATGAGTAATTTAGGGTTATAATGGAATGCTCATACATTTGGAGGGAAAATGTGACAAAGTGATGCAATACCACATTCTTGTGCATTCTACTCTGCATCATCTGCAGTTACTACTTTCTAAAAAGGCCTATTCTAAGTGATACTTTTGGTGTCCAAGGTAATGACTAGTAGATGGTACACTCGCCTGATAATATCTTCAAAGTATTAAATTATACAACCAATTGCCAGCAAACTGTTTGACTCTTATCTGCTCTGTAAAACACACTGCCTGCTAAACTTTATAAACATGTGTGGCAACAGCAGGAGAGCCAACTCAAACATAACAAATACTGGTGTTCAAGATCCATCCAGAGGAATGACATTTTTTCATAGGACAGACTTTTTGACCTTGAAAATCATATACCAATGTTGATTACAAACTTCTAGTATGACATAAGTTCACAAGTGTGAAATTGTGAATTGAATGCAAAAAAAAATATAGAAAATGTTTGATAGAAATCTACTTATAGGCCTACAGATTTAAGTTTCAAATTATGTGTTTAGGACACCCAAGGGAATGACAATTTTGACCATATTTGATCAAATTTGGGGTAATAATTGGAACCAAATCAAAAAAGTAATGGTGTTTTCAAATTAAGAAAAAAATTACAATTTTTGTTGTCCTTTCCTTTTTTTTCTAGTGCACATAGAAATATGATTTTAAGCATGTTAATAGGCCGGGATAACAAAAAGTAGTGAACTTTAAGCCTGTTCTTCATTCTGGCAGTTTTAAATTGATTAATACTGTACCTACATGGCAGGCTTAAAAAATGTGTAGACTGCCTACTAAGGAGTGTTTACGTAGGCCTACCAATGTTCTAAGTTCTAACCAATTGAAATGTATTGCACAAAGTCTATATACAAAAGATTGCCATGTTGCTGGCACAAGTTAATAGGCCTAGTATTCTTAGGGCCATAACGTTTATTTACATTTAATTAGTCCCAACCTATGTAGGCCTACACTAAAGTAGGGTAATAGTTGTACAGAAGCTATCACAGACCTAATGACAGACTGCCATGAAATACCAGCAGCAGTTTGCAGACGGTTTTGAAAAACACCGAGCACTCCAGTGACTTTGGGCCTAAGTGATTTAAAAGGCTAAATATGTCTTACCAGTGTGTTTTCTCATATGACGTGCCAGATCCTTGAGATAAAGAGAGGCAAAGCTGCAGCCCTCCACTTCGCAGCAGTGACGTTTCTTGACACGAGAAGCCTGTACATTTGAGCTTTCTGTCAGATTAGTTTGACAATCTAAATTTCCTTGAACTATTTCTTCGCTGGGCAAAATAAATTCTTCTTGCGGTGGCAATGGAGAATTAAATGACTCTTCCGGATCAGAGTGAGTATCGTACTTCCGATTTCCAACATTATCAGATGAAAAGAAGTTTGCGGGTTCTGGCGAGCCGGTATCACGATTTTGAGAAATGCTCGCCCGACTTAAAAGCTCACCCCCGAATGTGGAAACAGAAGATGAATTCACTACTTCGCTTGCAAGCTGATTAGCAAGAAGAGATGCTACATCTTCCTCGTTCATCTCAAAGTCTCGCCTACTTTCTTTGTGTCCTATACAAGCTTGCATTAAACTAGCACCGTTATCATGTTCCGTACATATTTCCGCAGACTGTTCAGAAGTTGATTCCAGCAGACGAGAGCGAAGGATCACAGATCCGGAAATACCCTGAGATCTTATATGCTGAAGTATAACATGTGATACTTGATGTGCTGCTAAATTTTCACCATCCATATTTATCCGATAAAGTGGTTGTAATCCTACGAGTAAGGGGCCCAAAGAATCATCCGTAGAGTTGGTGGTGACGAGTTCTAGGAGCGCACTACTCTCCTGAGCGAACCCTAGACACTGCAAGCGCTTGTGATCCATAAACACGCTGAGATCCGAGAAGTTTTGTTTGCACGTTCCACAAATGTGTATGTCCCCAGAGTGTGTAGGCCCGGGGTTCAGCTCGACACTTTCATCATTGTGAGATGACTCTTGAGAAGACATTCTGAGCTGTAAAGAAAGAAAAACAAGCATCAATATCAAAGTCAAAAGCAAGCTTTGTTCATCTTCATCTCCATACATAGTCAGAGTGGGATAAATTTTATTTTATTTTATTTATGTCTCTATTTGCAACAGGCAATGTAGTCCACTAGTGCAAATTTAATAGAGAAGGGAGGAGGGGAAACCCGGTACCGGCACATAGCCTACTCCTACCGAAAAGTACCAAGGGGACCAACGGCTTTACGTCCCATCCGAAAGGACGGTGTAACTTTTGACAGTCATATAGGTTCCTCCACTAACCCGGACTGCCGAGCTGACGGCGCCAAGGAGAACGAAGCTGTCACACAAGCTTACGAACCCTAGTCTGCTCTAGCCAGCGATATACGTGTTTCAGGGCAGAGCGGCGACCCACTCAACCCCTGACCACGCCCGATGTTGCTTAACTTCAGTGTTCGAGTGGGAACTGGTTAAACGACCGCGGCAATAATCTTCATCATATTCATAGCTTTAAGGATAGGCCTAGGCTAAGTGACATTTAAAAGAATTTTAGAAAACTCTTTTAAAAATTTGCTGCTGTGAGTGCTATCACATTGCTATTACTCTGTCAATGAGTTTTATGATCAACCACTTACAATAATACAGGTGGAATAATTCTATGTTTTGTTAAGCACGTATTTTTGTCAGTTGTTTTAAATGAGTGAGTATTTTATTGCGAATGGATTTTTAATTTTTGGACAAGATACAAAGTAGTATGATAAGGAAGAAAGTAGGAGTAGAGAGCCTAAAGTTCAAGATGGGAAAGGAGCGACTACGATGGTATGGACATATGAGAAGAATGAAGAAGAATAGAAGAATCTCAAGACAAGCATTTGAACTAAAGAATGATATGAGAAGAGTGGGAAGACCTCGAGATAGGTGGCAAGATCAAGTACAGGCAGATGTGGAGGAGAGAGGAGAGGAGTGGGAAGTGGTTGAAGAGAGAGAAAGATGGTGGGAGGACAGGAAAAAGTGGAGAGAGTTGGTGTTACGACAAGAAAATGAGGAAGAAGATGAGGTGCCGAGCTTGGCAGGCCGGTGCTGATTCGGTGATGCCCAAGATTTAGGTGGAAACACCCCTTTACCCAACTAAACAATGTTGGAACAAAGTGTAGTGATATATTATATTACTTTTTATCTTTTAAGTTTTAACTAATATTTTGTTGGTAAGTGTTTGTCATTGTCAGTTGTTTAAATAAGGCTGTGTATTTTGTGATATATGATTTTATGACTAGTTTTTATTGATGATCCTGCTAGTGTTGATTGAATCTACTCTAGAAGTATGTAGCCTAGATAAACGATTTGCTTGTTTATTGTTTTTAACTTTGAATAACCTATAGGTCTACAAAATGCTAAGTCTGTGATAAATAATTGGATGAGCGAAGCAAAGACTTCAATTTCACCGACCCCCCAAAAAATTTAGCTCGGGTGTTTTTTTTGTTGTTTTTTTTTCGTTTGTTTCGTTTTTCTGTCTGTTTGTTCGCTCTCTACCGGGCAAACGGCATATGCGATCTTGATGAAAATTTGACACGACCTTTGTTTTCTCTGAACTTAGACTTGCCACGTTTTTGGGTACAATCGAAGAAATATTTCTCATAAATATCGTACTTTTACGATTTTTTTTCGATTTTTAGTGCGATATTTTCGTGCCATTTGGGCCAATTCTGACCAAACGGGTGGGGCTACAACGTTCATATTATACATGGACATTAAGGTTATGGTGATGTAGTACCTTTTGAAAGAAAATGTTGAAAAAGTTAGCCAGAATCCATAGAAATATAGCTTTTAATGTAAGATGTTTACGTTAAATAATAACAAATTAACAAGAAACAATAGAAACTTGACAACAATCACCTACAATGCGTCGGCAGAAAAACAAAGCACTTGCAAAAGTAAGACACATAACAAAAACTTGTAGAAATACAGCCAAACCTTACACACTCAAAAGGAATGAGATCTAAAAAAAGGGCCAAGCTCATCTACCCTTCCACATAAACGTACAGTGTCCCATAACAGCATCCTCGAAAAGCTTTTCAAAATAGAATTTGCGATTATTAATTTAACGTAATAGTTTATCAAAGTTCTTTTTTTGTAATTAATTTAAACGTAAACATTCAAATTCTATTTTGCCAAGCTTTTCGAGGATGCTGTTATGGGACACTGTACGTTTATGTGGAAGGGTAGATGAGCTTGGCCCTTTTTTTAGATCTCATTCCTTTTGAGTGTGTAAGGTTTGGCTGTATTTCTACAAGTTTTTGTTATGTGTGTGATCTCATTACTTTTTCAAGTTCCATTACAAAATTATTTGCTAAAATATAATATTTTTATCAAAGTTGATTTAAATTCTATGGTATTAGCAGTAACAATATAGGATGTAAAATATCTAGACCCGGATTCATGTACATCCTGGGTATAGGTGGTATAACCATGGTATAACGACGGTATAAGGACTGGACCCCAATTCTTGAGTTCGTGGGAGATGAGTTGAAAACGCAATTTGAAAACGAAGTCGTTTTCGTTTTCGAAGGAATTGGTATTCTTGAACGGTATCGTGGAAAACGTCATGGGTTGTGAGTTGAAAGCATTGATATTAAACCCCTATAGTAGGCTAGATTAGCAGTCTCCTATACCTCCGCACAGGCGCGAGCGTAGCAAATTGAAGACTCAACCGGCCCATTTCAAGATGGCGATTTGGTGTTTTAATTTATGCTTTTTTAATGCAATAAAGTATTTTACTGGATTGTTTGATATGGTTTTAGCTTGTGCAGCATGGTATTAAACAAAAGAAACAATACGAAGTGATTGCATAAGGGAATTTAGTAATCATTTGGTGTTAAAGGCTAGTATGCTTACCTGTCAACCTGGCGGCAATCTTGAGAACTATTTGGCCACAAATCGCTCCCATTTGATTAACATGTAAACTGTCATTTTAAGATGGCTTCTAATTGTACCGGAAGTGGACCACCGACTGCTGGTCTAGCCAATTATATAGGATGTCTATGGTTGAAAGAGTATCACGAAATCCAAACACTTTAAAAAGATTTGCGTATAGCAAAGAGCTCGAAAAAGTTCTATATTTATTCTAGATGGCAGTGCCTTCATAAACGCGGGCCAATCGAAAGACAAGTTGTATGAAATGATTTGATTGTTGCAATTATGTAAACAAACAGTTGAGCAAGTTCATATCAAAACAATGTTGTGCTGGCATAGGGTTGGCTAGGCTTGTCAAACATGTAATGTAAGTATGAATTTTACTAGTCCTATAGCCAAATGGAACTTTAGACCTACACTGTTGTATTATAAATAATTTTCTACATCTGGGCCTAGGCCAGGGACGGTTTCTGATTTGTTTTATGAGAGTATAATGACACCTTTTCTCGTTCCACACAAAGAAGAAAATTTTTAAATGTCCGCCATTTGTTTACGTATCGCACTTTCCCGCCTAACTCTGCTTATACCATCAACAAGTGTCAAGTAACTATGGTTACTTGTTGATTATATGCCAAGTGTTTAAGGCTTATTTTAAAACCTTTATTTGGAAGCCTTCCAACAAACTTTTTCAACTTTTTTTTTCAAAAGAGACTATCATTCTATAACCTTAATGTCCATGTAAAATATGAACATTGTAGCCCCACCCGTCTGGTCAGAATCGCGGGCCGACGTATTAGATGTTAGCAGTAGCTAGCAGTAGCTAACATCCTTAAAGTGATTTTGAGCATGTTTGAAGACATTTTTTCACCAAGAAGGAATGGTCGTACCCCAATAAAATTTGGCATGTGTTGTCAGGTACCTAAATCCCCTCGATTGTGATAGTTTTCAAGTTCACATCACGTTACATGACGGCTGGGTAACACCTCGAAATCACCCCAACTCTGCTTGGTGTATAAGGTGCTTGAGTGTGTAGCGCACCGCGGCTTGGCTGCGGCGCCCTAACGGGCACCTAGATATCCCATGCAAACTAAAAATTTTAAAAAGCTCATCCATCAACGCGGCGGGACTTTAGCGTTTTCCTAGTACATATTGTGAATGTAACTTTTTATGATGTCTGGGACTTCATCACTGTTCATTTCTTTGAGTGACTATACCTATGTGCACAGGTTCTTGTAAGCCTTAAGGCCATTCACAACCAACTTAGTAGCTAACTTAGCCTCTAACTTAAAGGTTTGTCTTATGGAAAACAACACGTCTGTTCATGACCAAACTTAGCCTTTAACTTACATTTATCAGCAACCGAATGTTTGCAAACTCCAAGGTTTTACTTAGCAGCTAACTTAACATTAAGCTTTTAACCAATCAGAGAGAGACTCGAGCAGACAATTTCCGGTCATATCCGATTGAAAACGTAAACAAACAGCAAAAATGGATCCCAAGGAACATCAACTATTGTTCGATGAAAAGCTATTGAACGAATTCATGAAAAGGCCACTGCTATATGTAAAATCTTCGTCTTTATACAAAGATAAGAATATAAAAGAAAACATTTGGCTATCGATTGGGGCAGAAATGTCAACTGACCGTCAGTATTATTAACGTTTATTGCGGTACTAGGCCTAGCCCCCAGCTAGGGCTAGGCCATGTGAGGTTATGTAAGGCTTACTTCACGTTGTCTTAAATAAATACGTTTATTATTTTTACCATCAATTATTGTTTAATAAACTGTACAGTCTATAGTCAATCAATTCTATAATGCTACCTAAGTAGAGCTAGGCTAGGCCTACTTACTGAATGCTGAATGTTATTGTATGTCAAGCATTGGCGCGATAAAAGTAAATACTGCAAATCTGTGTTGTGATTGGTTTAAAAACATCTATCATGCACAGCCCCCTAACGTTAGAGGCGACGGTATGGCTGTAAAGCACTCTGCCACGAGCAACATCTAGGAGGCAGTGGCTGTTAAGTTAGCGGCCTAAATATCTATCATGAACAGCAACCTAAAGTTAGAGGCTAAGTTAGCTGCTAAGTTAGAGGCCTAAGTTGGTTATGAATGAGCCTTTAGGCCTACTGTAATAACATAATTAAGTAATTAACCAATGATAGATAGATAGATAGATGGATAGATAGATATTTTTATTCACTTAGACTAGTACAGTGTACAAGTATAACTCTTTATATATATATATATATATGATAAAAACAAGGATCTTGGGTAAAACCGCGTCGAAAATAAGATGAACCAGGGCAGAACCTGGGCGTCCACCGACGTTTCGTCTGTACTACGTCAGACATTTTCAAGGTTGACTGTGACTCTACGGAGGTTGGAGTCACAGTGGTTGGCAAGCACGCAGCGCCCGCCTTATATAGCCTCGGCTGAAGGTGCAGGGCGGCGAGGTTATATAGAAAATAGGTGCGGGCGGCGAGGTCATATCGTGAAAAGGTGCGGGGCGGCGATGTCATATCGAAAAAATATACGGATGGTGGCAATTGAGAAACAAAATAGCACAGCTTACTGTAGTGAAACCTTTTTAGTCCGGCTTCTTGTCATAGGGCCTGATTGGTTGTCTTTTGAAATGTTATTCGTGCTTAGAATTATGGAATCTGAAATTTGCACCACCTCTGAGGGATTCGGCTGAATAGGTCTATGGACTACATTTCGAGGCATGAGTGCAAGTTTCCAAGCAAGAGGGAGGCTCTGGCTATCATCTCTTTTGTTCATGTTATTTGGCCGTTTCTCAATTTCCACAGATTCACGGATAATACGTGGCTTGAGCTGTTGTACAGGGCAAATAGTTTTTGTTTTGTCAAAATCTATCACATGCGAGTAAGCTTTAGCATGTTGAGCCAGGGCTGATTTCTTGTCACCTGCTTTCACAGCATTAGAGTGTTCATTTATCCTCACTGCTATGCGTCTGCCTGTTTGGCCTATGTACGTTTGATCGCAGTCGCCACAGGGAACCTCAAAAACCCCTCTTTCTTCCATATGAACAGAGTCCTTTGCACTTCTCAAAAAGGAGCTGATTTTTCTGTGGAAAAGGTTTCGATGTTCTTACGATTGAGGATTCTACCTATGACGTCTGTGGTACCCTTGACATGTCAAGGGTACCACAGAATTCATAATAATGAATTCATAATTTAGTTTGTTTTAGTTATTTTAGTATGATGTTAACATTATTTTTAGCTCTTAAATTGCACATTTAACTTGTGTGATCATAGTATTTTTTTAAAAATCATTATT
Source organism: Sweltsa coloradensis (assembly GCA_024449915.1). Classification (NCBI taxonomy): domain Eukaryota; kingdom Metazoa; phylum Arthropoda; class Insecta; order Plecoptera; family Chloroperlidae; genus Sweltsa; species Sweltsa coloradensis. Next base: position 34,646 of record JAMZAV010005440.1, on the reverse strand, counting down.
TTATATATACTAATCCTGTAATGTCGTGATTTGTTGTAATTAGGAAGTGGTTGGATGGAAGAGAAGGCTTAACAGGCCTTAATCCCGCCATCAATAAAGAAGACAATCAAATCAAATCAAATCAAATCTCTCTGTCCGTGCTTCTCGCTCGCGCGCCCAAGAAACATGCATACTGTTGTGGTAGTTCAGAGACATTTCTATAGAGGGCACAACTTTTGCACCAAATTTTATCCAATTTTACATTTAAGATTATCGCTTGTCTAATTAAGGTACGGCTACGAAATTCGTAATACTTTCTAATTAGAACCCCCGAATAGATGCCCTTTGAATTTTTTGTTAGTATTTGGTCCCATTAAAAAGTTGTTTTTAAAAATTATTTGCTGATAAGCCAACGAGATTTTAAAAAATCTGAACAATACACCCTCATTTGACAGAAGTTCTCTGTACGAGAAAAAAAAATCATCGGTATTGATCTAGGGCCCTATTGGTCTAATAGTAATATATACAATTTACTTTACCACTACGAAATCAACAGTCCTCCTTCCTCTTAATTTCCATACCTTGAGCTTCCTTTCCACAAATATAGGCCCTACCTTAAAACGCGTTTTAGGCCACCAAACAGTCTCAAAAAATTTGCGCCTATTCTGCGCCCCGCCACCTCATAGCAAATGCCCCTTGCTTTATAAAATTTTTGTTCCGGTTTGGCTTCAAACATAGGTAAGAACGCAATCTTGCCGGTTGTACCCCCCCCCCCTTGAGAAAACCCTAGTGGCGCCCATGGCTAGTCCTTATTTTCCCTCCATAATCCATATGGGCAATTCCACGGGTAACTGAACTGACATTTAGACACACTTTGCATTAAGAATGGACATTGATATCAATAATCCATCATTATTTTTTTTTGGAAAATTAGGTATCAAAATTTACAGAATCAAATAAGCTTTAAAAGTAAACAAGTTACAACTAGATGAACAATGAATAGAAATTAAAACGAGTGCATACAATGCAGCAGTAACTGACTGACGTTTTGGCAACCTGATGTTTCACTCGGAACATGTCTTCGAAAATGCTCTGAAAGTTAAACAGTTAGGAACATTGCTATATTTTATTTTTTAGCATTAAACATTGATGTTTTAAATAACCCCAGAGTTTTTTTTTTTTTTTTTTTTTTTAAGTGTTTAACAAATAAATAGGCACTCGGTAACTGACTGACAATTAGTAACTGACTGACATTCTGTGAAATTGCTAGTCAGAGGTGTCATAAAACATAATTATAAGAAATAAAATAATGTTGACCATAATATCAGTTGAATCGGTTCTCGATTTATGTAATAAAATAATGCAAAGATTGTTAGACCCAAGAAAATAAACCACTTGTGAATTGAAGTTCCGTATGCCTAGGCCTAGTTAATTGGTTAACCACGATTACTACTTCAACAATTTGGCTATATTTGTGTATTGTGTTAGCTACAGCTTATCAGTGATTGATCAACTTGGAGAGACCCTGTTTCCTTCAGAACAAGTGACCCATAGAATAAGAACTTTGGGTTTTCATTGTAGGCCTATGCCGGATTTTCTTAGAATTCTAGGAATGATGATGTTTTATCGTCATTGTTAAAGTTGCCCGGACCATTTTTAACATTGTTTTATTTGAATCAACTCTGGTAGGTATTTTTATTAAGCCACTCTCTGAAGCATTTAATCACTAATTGAGTAGGCCTAACAATCTTCTGGTTGGAGAACTTAATATAATTAGTTTATTCGTTTACATTTTACGAATTTCGGCAGATTCACCGATTCAGCGGGAACTTGTAAGCTACTGGCTATATCCAATTAGGCTACAAGGGTTGTAAATTGAAATTCCATCTTGTCTGACCATTGTCAGTGTTGCCCGGCTGTAGTTTCTTTGAGAGCCTAGCTTTAACAAACCAATAAAGCGTAATAATGGATACTGCACAGTGGCTTGGCGACGAGTTTTGCAACACATTATAAATAATAGACATGTCAATCACTGTTTACTGGTGATTTTTGCATCTATTTCCCGATGAACCAAAGAAAGATGATCTTTTCAAAAGGTGTGAACAAATCATGTCTTGTGTGCCTTTGAGGAAATAAAAATTTGTTTACAGTTAGCGGACACACCATCACCAAACGCTTAAATGAGCCTTATGAGCTTTTCTAAGGGATAAATTTGGAGGGTGCTAAGATGGTTGATTCTGTAGAGGTACAAGAAACAGGAATAATAATTGATAATTGTAACTTGTAAGCTGTTCTTCACTGTTACGTAGGCCCAACAGCTTTTTTGACAAACCTTTAAATCTTGAAAACAGTTGAATTCTTGCCGCTCTGATTTTTCTTCAATTAATAATTCTAGTTTTCACTCTATTTTAACTTTTCCTAATAGCCCCTATATCTTATGTTTTCCTGCAGCTGTGAGAGACATTTTTAAGTAAAAAGCTCGCTTCACTACTTCTACGTACTTAGCCAAACTTGCGAATGAGTTGCAACTACTCACGTTTTCCTCCAATTCGGTACTTTGCACCAAAATATCAATTCATTTAAAACAAAAGTATTTCACAGCCTGCCACATACTATAGCCCTATACAAATAATTGTTATAGTTCTTGTTATTATTTGCAATAATTAGTAGCACTTGACCAACATTTAAATGATATGTCAGTCAGTACGTCAGTCAGTTACCAATAATGTCAGTCAGTTACCAAGCAAAATTTATTGATTACAAGTTAAAAATTACAAAAACAAGAATTACATTATAAAGATAATATAAAATTCAAAGAAAATCTGGAGTAGCAAGTTTGGGAAAATAATTTTGAGTCTCCTAGACAAACTTTTGTAATTTTGTGGTAACTGACTGACATGCTTCGCAACCATTTAATAACGTTGAAAGATAGGCCTAAGTAATGTAACATATTGTATTTTATCCTTTGAATTTATTAAAATAATTCTAGGTACATAAATGATGTAGGCCTATTTATCAGTTTCAGTCAGATTTGAGCTAAACCCATTTTAATTTGGGATATTTTCTCTTAGTAACTAAGTAAAACGAAAAGTTGCGTAAAACGCGCAACATTGTTCGCAAGTGCACAAATAATCAACATATTTTTTTATCTCAAAACTCCATACAGATTTGGAATGTACTAACCCCCAGCTTTCAAATGGTACCAAATTTGACCTATTTGTGATAATTTGAAAAAATGTTATGTAGGTTGACATTTCCATGGAATTGCCCATAAAACTCAACAAATCGAATCTATAAAATAAAAAATTTCCGGAAGCAAGCTCCCGGACCCCCATGTCAATATGCTGTCATTACTAATCGTAGGTAGGCCTACGGTCCTACTGCTGAAAAGCAAAATTAGTACCTAATTTATTTTCTCAACAAGAAAAATGTAGGGCCTATAGCCTAACGTAGAAAATTTTTCAATGTGGAAAACCTGTAGCCTACTAAGTAAGGAAATGTTATTACCTAGGTAGGCCCTACCTAAAATAAAGAGACACTGACAATGTTGGCTTTATTAGGCCTATGCATTTTAAAATGATTGGATAGTGATTTGCTCAGGCTGCCATAATGTAAAAAGTAATAAGGAATGGTCATCCTTCGACGTGAATAGTTTTTACTTGAAACTTACAAGTTACAAGTATTTTAGCCTATACAGTTATTTAATTTTTATTTATTTATTTATTTATTTATTTAACGTCTATCCTATTCAGTTATAAAAACTGATTTACAAAGGAGGACAACTAAATAAATCTAATTACATAGATGCAGAAACAACAATAAAATACATTTTCGTAAATATTTGAAATAGTAGGTAGCATTACAACAACAATGCATTTAACACAAGAATTTTGGTAACAAATTGAATGATATTATATGCATTTAATGAATGAATCAAATAAAAAAAGGGTGGAGAATGAAAAGAAAAGAAAAGAAAAGAAAAGAAAAGAAAAGAAAAGAAAAGAAAAGAAAAGAAAAGAAAAGAAAAGAAAGGAAAAAAAGGAAAAAAGAAAAAAAAAAAAACATTAGAAAAGAAAAACGAAAAGAAAAAAACTGATTTATTAGAAAAATGTTACCCCGTCCCCGGCGATAGATGAACATTTTTATGCTGATTAGGCCTATTGATTCCAACTTATGACATAATTTATATTATTTACATTTGGTTTACCGGTACCTACTTACTTTAGGCCTATTACAAATTAATTAACGGTATTGATTGTTACTTTTGAAATTATTATTAGGCCAAACAGTGGCACTGTTTGGCCTAATAATAATTTCAAGTGGCGTAGTATTTTAATAGTACAGCCACTCCGGCTTGTCACGGATGTTACATTTCACTCTTTATAGAGCTAAAAATCTTAAACTAACTAATTAATTGTAATGTTTTACACTGAAACAATTGTGTTAACACACTACCTACCATTAGGTGAAAAGATTTTTAAATGAATTGTAATTTTTAGATATATTGAGTGAAATGTGGTGTCACGGATGTTACATTGTTTGGGAAGTGGATCCCGGATCATCATCAAAAGATAGAAAATTCAGGTCCCTGACCCAGACAGCTACATTTCCATACATAGAGCTTATCCATGAAAGATGAACCCTTCTAATCACCCATTCATTGTTTTAAAAATAAATTATATTAATTGTTATGATTTTTTTTGTGCGTCACGGATGTTACAATGGTTTTTGTCACGGATGTTACACACACTTTGCCTTGCCAGTTTCCAACCATTTTCAATTCATATTACTATGTTATTTTTAGTTACAAATTCAAGCACTCCTTATCTATAGTAGGCCTATCTAAATTTTTTGGATCAAAATAAAATTGTAAAATAAAATAAATGCGATGTTAAGAGTAGTTGCTGAGGCTGGCGCGGAGAAGAGTTTAGACGCTAGCATTCTGGTTTTTCCGGGTAAACGGTTTATAACACTGTATAAAATTTCACACTAATGGTAATAAAGAATAAATCTATGCCATCCAGTATGCGTATTTCTAAATTAATTCATTGGTTTTGAATTAAAATTTTGCGAAATCACCGAAATTTACTCCATTTTGGTCAACTTTGGGAATTTTATACAGATTTTTTTAACTCAAATTGCATACTGGATATCAACGTTTAAATCAATGTAAATGCGTAGGTTAATCTGTTTTTATCCCAAGAAAAACGGTTTGGTGGGAATTTCCAGAATTGGAATCCTTGTTTTGGATTGCTCATTTTTTCACGTTTTGAACTTTGGCCTATGTCTCGCAATGGATCTTTAAGGCCTAATTATTGCAACCAATTGCAGATATCAATACAAATGTACTTTAATAACATCCATGCAAATTTGGTAATGATATTACCAACCGTTCAGCAGAAATCATCAACACCTGAGTACGCGCACTTGAGTTGCCCAAGCTCGGCTCTTAACTCTTAATGTATTCCTTTATTGTATCATATTATAATGATAGTTTTCCAATATGTTATGTTTTATTAATGGTTTTAAACTTACAAATAGGTAGGGTAGTGTTGTTTTTATAATAAATACAAACTTTTACAAACATGTAATAGGCTACAATACTCTCGAAGTTTGGAAGTAACAGTTACAAGGCCATACATTTCCCGTATTAAAAATCTAGACAAGAAAAAGATTAGGCTACACATCAGCAATTTTATTTTTAAATAAACCCTTCAATACAATTGATTGATCATATTTCAAGTGTGTAATCACATCACAATCTTTCAACAACATCCGTGACATGTAACATCCGTGACACGTAACATCCATGACATGTAACATCCGTGACACTGTTTCTCAGAAAGTTTAAAGCCATACTATCACATTGACTTGTGCTTACTTATGTTAAACCTAAATTTATTTTAAGAATTTAGAAAAAAAAATGAATTAAATCGGTCAATATTTAAACATGGTACGACCAATATTGTGGAAATTGTATGGTGCGTGACGTCACCACCCGTGACGTAGCTGGATGGCTACAGAGCTTCGCTACCGATCGACTCGAGTAAATGCGGCCGCTCACTGCCCGCCCATTCAATACCATCGGGCACAGGACGGGTCAGTTGAAAAGTGTTTGTTCTATGTACAGGGTGTTAGGATTAGCTCCCTTCATTTTCGAGCCTTCATACACAGAAAGTGAACAGAGGAAAAATCTCAAGAAAAATTAAGAAAAAGAAGCCTGGATAAAACAGTTTGTGGCAGGAAAGGTGATCTTAAATGGTGTAGTTGTAATGAATGTACATCAATGGATACCGACACAGAGTGCTTATATTGTCACGAATCGGAAAAAATCAAAAATTTGCGTGCTAATTTCGATTGTATTACTATCCATGATGGGTTCGAGCATATTATTAACATTCATTCTCTCAACACTGCTAGGCAACAGTTTTTGTTACTCTCCACGTGTAAAGAACAACGATATATCTAAAGGATTTCAAGTCGCATACGGGAGTACTGTGGACTCTTTGACTAAAAGTGATTCGACTTTAATGATTTCTTTATCATTGTAAGGATTAGAACAGTGTATTCATTTGTAACACGATTTTAACCCACGGAATCATAATATGAAAACCACATTTCTGTATCATAAACCTGATTTTGATTTTGTTGTCCAATACATCCACATTTAAACACTCACGCGTCACACATTAATTATTTATAAAACTAAGAATTATTCAGTATGTTTGCCGTCTCTTTGTATGACTCATTTATCACGAACTTAAAAAACAACTTAGAACCTAAAAGTAGACAAAATCCACACTTCCAACTATGTTTGTTAACTGTAGTCACTGTAATTATTTATAAAACTAATAATTATTCGGTATGTTTGCCGTCTCTTTGTATGACACACGTATCACTAACTTTAAAAACTACTAGAACCTAAAAGAAGACAAAATCCACACTTCAACTATAGGCATGTTTGTTAACTGAAGTCACTGAGCCATCCGTTCTCTTCACATATCTCGACAAACCTTGTAATGCTATTCACTATCACATTAATTAAATTAGTACATAAAACACTTGTAGAGCTGTCACTGTGCTAGAACAAATCTGCGAACACTCCATCCACACAGAATGCCAACCCAAATACAACACGTATTCTAACCGAGTGTCTACCCTCGCCCGGCCGGCTCGGTCAGCTCAGCAGGTCCCCATCCACCCGCGTCACATGCCCCCAGGCGCGCGTCAAAACAAACCGTTGTATAGGGTATAGGCCTCATCCAAGGTTGCCAAAATGTCCGGCATTCTTATTTTTTGTACACCTTCTTGTATTAAAAAAATACTTCATCCATTGTGATTTAATGCCTTTAAAGCTATGGACACTTAAAAATCGTTAAAGGTTAGTCCTCAAGTATATTGTCAACATCGCCAACTTGTAGCAAAATATAAGAACTATTAAGGCCCTACACCAAAAAACAACTTATTTGCCTTTATTGTCACGGATGTTACATCACAAACATGATTACATATATATTCATTAATAAATGGTGTGTTATAATTACGTACATAAAGACTTGAAATTCACAGTTAAGATTCTTCACACATAACCTTAACTTATGAACTGCTTAAAATGGAGGTACCAGCTTATTCTTTAGAATACCAGGCTGCCAACTTTTTTAAAAAATCATCGTCCACTTGACACCAACAAAAGCTATAATTTCAATGGCAAATACAGGTAGGCTACTTATAGTTATTTTACAAAATAAAACCATTTTTGGTTTCATAAAATGGCCTACATGCATTATCTTTCTAATGGTAAAAACATTTTTTGTAAATTTAATTTTTTTAGTTTTTTGTAGGCCTACTTTTCCCCTTTTGAGCCGGAGTGGCTGAGTACGGTTCTAGTAAGAGAGTAGGCCTAAGTGTGATATCTTCAGTTTTCACGAGACCTGCGACTGCGACCAAAATAACCTTGAAGCTAGCATTTTTCTGGAGTCAAGCCGCCTCCCCCCCTACCCTATGTTTGGAAGTTCCAGCCCGTAACCCCATTCAAGAAATTCTAAATGGGGCAAGGTCGCTCGCAGGAGGGGGCAAGGTGGGCAGCTGACCCCTCTGGACAAAGCACAAGAAATAAAAATTTCAGTAAATTTATATCAATCAGTTGAAACTAAAATTACAAAATTAAAAAATAAAGAGGAAGGCCAAAAATATTTTGAAAGTTTCCTTTAAGATTCCTTTCATGGTGGTTTTCTGGTTTCGAGTATCAACTGCACAAAAATTACATAATTTTGGTAGGCCTAGACCTATTGAATTCAGCCCACTACTTTTTTCTAAAATCCACCAGATGCATTCTAAAAACCTGATTTTACAAATTTTCATCTGAGGCGCTATTGTTGCGGGGCTCTGCCTGCCCCAAAAACCTCCTGTGCTTGCCCAACGAAAGTACAAATTGTAATTTTTGCCCCCCCCCCCCCCCCCCTGCTAAAATTCCTGCGGGCGCCCATGTAATAGGGGTTGGGTGGGTCCCGTTTTTAAGACCTTGCTCCTGTCTAATGAAGGGTTCAGCGCGCCACTGCAAGTAGGCCTAGTTCAGAATGTTGAAAATCTTTGGGGTAGCGAGTGGCTGGGTGTTGAGCAACTCGACTTGACCGTTTGGCGAGCAGTAGTCGGCAATATGCATGTTATCAAATGCCAACCAGCTCACAGCAACATTGCTGGGCAACTATGTTGATCATTTGGCAGCCACTTTAGGCCTATGAAATGTCCCTTATTAAAGAAGTTTGGTATAATCTGATAATGTAGGCTCTCCTAGGAACTAGATCCATACCGGAAAGCCTAGAACCCCTAGGACCAAGTCTAGTAGGGCCTAGAGCCTACAAGCCTAAGCCTACAGTGCCAGCGGTTTAGCCGAGCTCGTTTAACCGGTTCCCACTCGAACACCAAAGTTAAGCAGAATTGGGCGTGGTCATGGGTAGAGTGGGTAACCGCTATGCCCTGAAACTCACGTATACCGCTGGTAAGAGCAGATGGAGGATTCGAAAGCTAGTGTAACGGCTTCGTTCTCCTCGACGTCTGCTCGGCAGTCCGGGTTAGTGGAGGAACCTATATGACTGTCAAAGTTACACCGTCCTTTCGGATGGGACGTTAAGCCGTTGGTCCCCTTGGTACTTTTCGAAAGAAGTAGGCTAGGCTAGGCCTACGTGCCGGTAGGCCTACCGGGTTTCCCCTCCTCCCTTCTGTTCATACTTCATCCTCATCTATCACCACTCATCGTCTCGATTAGCCAAAGTGCATAAATATGAGACGTTAAGCAATATCCAATCCATAAGCCTACAGACCTTGAGCAGAAGGAAGGAAGAAGAAGGGACTAAATGAAGATGAAATTAGGGAGGGTAGAGGAAACAAGGAAATAAAGGTAGATGTGGAAAAGATAACTAGAATAATTGCAACAATTAAAAAAGGGAAAGCCCCAGGGAAGGATGGTCTCACGGGGGATTTTATGCAACTTGCAATGAGGGAAACTGCGCTTTATATGGGCGACATCATAGAGGCCTCCCTGGAACAAGGGGAAGTTCCTGGGAGCTGGAGGGAAGCTGTTGTTATACCAGTGCACAAAGGAGGGGAGAAGGGGAAACTAGGGAACTATAGGCCGATATCCCTAACATCAGTGGGATCAAAGATAATGGAAAGGGTAGTGGGAGATTACATAAAGGAGATCATAAGAGGGAAAAAGTGGCTTAAAGAAAGCCAACACGGATTTAGAAAGGGCTACTCCTGCGAGACGCAGCTCTTAGGACTAGTAAACGACTTGGGTAGTGCACTGGATAAAGGGGAAATTGTTGATGCGGTTTTCATAGACCTTGAAAAGGCTTTTGACAAGGTTCCGCACGACAAACTTATAAGGAAGCTGGAGGGTGTAATTGATGACAACTGGGTTAACCGATGGGTAAAGAAATTTCTAATGGATAGGAGTCAAAGGGTCAGGGTAGGGGATGAAATATCAAACGAGGTGGAAGTAACATCAGGGGTACCTCAAGGAAGTGTACTGGGACCATTACTGTTTGCGATATATATAAATGACATTGCAGACAGGATGGGGGCCAAGGTGAGACTATTCGCAGACGACTGCGTTATATACAGGATCATAAAGAATATTAGGGATGTAACAGATCTGAAAAGGGACTTGACGATTCTTGAGGAATGGGTAACGGGCAATGAAATGAGCCTTAACATTGATAAATGTAAATGGGTAAGGTTCAATAGAAGGAGGATAATCCAAGGCCTAGGGGAAGGGTACTCACTCATGGGGAAACTAATGGAAAGGGTGGAAAGAATTAAATACTTAGGAATATGGTTGCATTATAAGCTCAGCTGGGAGGAACACGTCAAGGAGGTATCCAAGAAGGGCTTTAGGTGCCTTAATTTTGTTATGCGGACACTAAAAGGGGCAAGTAGGGAATTAAAAGGACACGCTTACAAAACTCTGGTGAGGCCGGTGGTCGAGTACGCGGGAGCTATATGGGACCCGTATAGGAAGGGGGAAGTAGAAGAGATAGAGGCAATTCAGAAAAGAGCTGCAAGAAGGGTGCTTAGAAAGGGCAATACTTGGAAGGAAGAAGTAGTAAATGGACAGGTAGTAAGGAAGTACGAAAGTGTCACGCGTATGGTAAGTGAGCTAGGATGGGAGCAGCTGGAGGATAGAAGAAGAGATGACAGGCTAGGGAAGATGTTCAGGGTGACTAGAGCTCAGGAAGGGTGTCAGAGAGATGAATAGCCTCCTAAAAAAGCCTAATTACCTAGCAAGAGGGGATCATAATTGGAAATATGAGAGAGGGACTTGGGCAACTGATGTGGGAAGGAACGCGTTCATGGCCAGAACGGTGGTAGAGTGGAATGGCCTGACAGAGGGGGTAGTGGGAGAGAAGGATATTAAAGGATTTAAAAAGTCACTAAAGCTCTAAAAGCTCTAAAGCCACTGCCTATGGTTCACCCTGACTAGATTAAGAAGAAAGAAAGAGGGATAAAAAGAGATTGTAGAGGAATGCAATCAAACTCTCAGAGATCAGTCATTCATTCATGAGAGGGATGAAGGAAAATGAGAGGAACAAAGGAAGCAAGGCTGAAGGCACAAAGCACAAAGCACAAATACAGATATAATAAGGCAAGGCAAGAAATAATAATAAAAAGGGACTCTACTAAAAAGATGAAGGATGCAAGATATAACTGATAAGAGGGATGAATATATAATGAGGGAAGGAAGGAAGATTAATCTACCACCGACTAACCGTCAATAGTAGAGGAGAGAAAAAACAACAACAACAACACAGCGCCTAGGCCCTACATAGGCCTACAAAGAGGTAAGGCCTGAGCATATAGGCCTAGTAAACTAGGGCCTAGGCATTGAATAACCAGTATATTGGATACACAAAGGAGTGGGGAGCATACGCCAGCCCCTTGGCCCAGGCCTAGGGTAGGGCTGGGCCCTAGGCACAACTAAACCCAAAACCTAGGCCTAGCCCTCCAGATATAGGCCTAGGGCCTAGGCCAATGCCTAGGCCTTTATGTAGGCCTATCCAATCCCTTTGAGGCCTAGGCCTAGGCCTAGCCTAGCCTAGGCCTAGGCAGTGGCAGTGCACTTGTTTTTCTTCGTTATAACAATGCAGTTGGTTTTTCTATCAAAGTTACCCTTTAATTTACATACCTTTTGTTGGAATTATCTGATGAAACTAAAATTACGATAGAAAAATCACGAAGAGAATGACAAGAGATGAAAACGATCACATAGGCTAGCCTAGCAGAAGCACCGGTGTGAAGCTAGCGACGAGAGCGACGATATCTTAAAGCAGGACATCCAACACTGAAATATTATAAAATTTAAAAATTAATAACAAAATAAAAATGGGAAAAATTGCCCAATTGCATTAAAACATTGATTTATACATAAATCTTAGCATGAACCAAACGAAAAACCTTCGAAATGACAAAACCCGTCAAAAAGAGTGTTTTTAAAACCCCTCGACCAAACGAAAGGTAACGTTTACGATTGGCTAACCTGACTGGAATCTAGCAGCAACCAATCAGAATTCAGAACCGGTAAACCAAAGTTGTTTATGCAAAAGGAGGCAACAAGTTATGGCGGCTGTTTTCTCGTTTTGAGAATCAGGTAATTATTTTATTCTTATTATTACAACGCCACGTTCAAAGTACGTCTATAAGCAAATAGAAACAACGCAAGGGATGTTGGTTGTTTAATTTTTTCATTAATGAGACTCAGCCTAGATCTACAGTTTCTCAAACTGCAATATCAGCCTAGGCCTAGGCCTAGCCCTAGGCGTCCTGGTAGGGCCTATTGATTTCTTCCCCTACAAAATGACTAAAGTCGGTGGTAGGTTTGTTTTCTCCTTCCTTCCTTCCTTCCTTCTTATTGTCTTTCCATTTCCTTGTTCATTCATACTTATTCATTCCCTTCTACATATCCCTTCTTCCAAGCTTGCCTTATTACTCTTTTTTTTTATTACAAATAGGAAAAGGCCAATCGGCTAGTTTAGTATAGATTGGAGAAGGGTTGACAGGTTGGGAAAGCATAGAGAACATAAAACCCAGCCTGAAGGGCTGGGGGCGACAAAACTTTTCACCTGCTGATGACAACTGCAGCTAATTTAAAGTTGTTTGTTACCTTAATCCACGACGCGTTTCGTCCTTCTGGGACTAATTCGCTAATCCTTTGCACTTATGCACTTTATGCCCATTTGCACATTTGCATTTACATTCTTGTATCTTGCTCTTAGCTTCCCCTATCTCTCTCTCTTCGTATCACATCGTGGGCATAATCTAGTCTTGCCTGTTCCCTAGCCCCCGGACTGCGATTCTATAACTCTGACGGAGTTGGACCCGGGCGTTTCCAACGGTAATCGTCTCTGTTGTAAGTGATCGACCCAGTTGAGGTCGATATCGTTGCGATATAATCCGTGACAACCGAGTCCGACTCGGTTATATTTGTATAAAATGGTGGATGATAAGCCTTGGCCTACACGTAAACACAACCAGATTTTTAACTTTCTCAAACGAATAACAATAGTATGCTCAAAGAAAACCTACCTCTAGTAAGGGCCTACCCCTGAGAGTCCCGTGCGTTCCCTTTTTTCATAAAATTATACCATTTAAATCCAATTTCGCCCCGATTGGAAATAATACACACATCTATGTCATTTCGAATATTTGACAACTGACTGTGAATCATTTGTTCACATTTGACCGTCCACTGCCATGTAAATCATACCTTTCGACCTCGACGGAGTCGGTCCCGTGACAGAGTTGAACCCGTGAAGTTACTGAATAGGGGCCCTGTTCCGGATTTACCTTCGGCAGCAGCTTCATTTGTTTCTTAAAGCCTTTTAAGGTCTTCTCCTCCACAGCTCCCTCTGGTAGACCATTCCATTCAACCACCGTTCTAGCCAGAAAGGAGTATCTGCCTACATCCGTTGCACATGCTCCCCTCTCATACTTCCACATATGATCCCCTCTGGCAACGTAGTTTGCCCTCCTTAGCTGACTATTCATTTCCCCCCAACCTTCATGTGCCCTGGTCACCCTATACATTTTCCCTAATCTGTTGATCCTTCTCCTATCCTCCAGCTTTTCCCATCCTAGATCCTGTACCATGGTTGTAACACTATCATATGTCCTTACTAGCTGCCCATTTATCACCTCCTCCTTCCACCTGTTACCCTTCATTAGTACCCTTCTTGCCGCTCTTTTCACACTAGGTATAGTTCCAAATTATTTAACAAATAAGATAGAGTATGTTGGTACTAACCACAACCACAATACGAGGGGTGGTGCGGAAAGTAATATATCTTGAGCATTGTACCACTAGGGTTTTTAGCAATAGCTTATTTTATAAGAGTGTAAGAGAGTAGGGCCTATAGGCTAATAACTTGCCCATAAAGTTAAAAGAAACGAGAAACGTGTGTAATTTTAAGAAAACTATAAGTGACTTTATTGTAAATTTAAGATAATCATGCGCTGATGTATGTATGTACCAGTGGCGTAACTCCCTATGGTGCAAGGTGTGCGGTGCACACGGGCCCCGCGATCTAGGGGCCCCCTCGACAACCACCGATTTGTAATAAATGTGTGGAAAAGAAAGTATTCACAGATTTCAAATGTGATCTTTCTATTGACTGTTGTCAACAAGCCCTGAAGTGTGATTGAACCTGTCTGTCTTGGACCCTCGTTTTCTGGTATAACAATCAAGGGAAAAGGGGCCACATTGAGCAGCAAGCGATGTTATCTTAGCCTACTAATTGGCGAGCGCTTTTGTAGGGGTTTAAAAGGGAGTTTAAAAGGGACATGTAGTAGGGCTGTACCGTTATATTTGTATTTTGCGTATGGTCTACGTCTACGTGAAATGAGTAACTTGTCTGAAGTGAAGTAGACCAACTTTGTATCCTGACACAGCGTCTTACCCGTTTAGTGCGAGCAATATACGTTTTTCAGCAACCCCGAATATGATGTAGGCGTTTGGAAAGTGTGAGAAAGTAGCTTCTATACAAATTTTATACAAAATAGGTTTAGGAATAACAAAAAACTAAAATCAACGTGATACACGTAAGTAATCTGGTGCTAGGAATAATTAATGTCCTGCTATACTTAGATCACTATACTACATTTTAGTTTTCAATCCTTAAGAAAGTGGGGCCCCAAAAATCCAACTTGCATACGGGCCCCGTAATTTTGAGTTACGCCACTGGTATGTACAATAGCAACTGTGCTAAATAAAGAAGGATTATATATTCTGCACTGCCTCAATTTCCTCTATTTCCCCTTTCCTATACGGATCCCATACAGACCCAGCGTACTCTACTACAGGTCTCACCAACGTTTTATAAGCGTGCCCCTTTAATTCACTACTGGCTCCTTTCAATGTTCGCATTACAAAGTTCAGACCTAAAACCCTTTTTCGTGGTAGCGTTCACCTGTACCTCCCAGCTTCGCTTAGGCCTACTCTGTAGCCATACTCCTAGGTACTTAAATTTCTCCACCTTCTCAAGATCCTTCCCCATTAAGGTTAGGATATCGCTAGCACTAGGGCCCTCTAGAGGGGTAAGGGGGAATGCAACATTATTTGCCATAGTTTGCAGTAAAATAGCCATATCTTCGGAACTAATAAAGCTATGAAGGCGATTTTGGACTTTTTAGTAAGCATAAAATGTTAAGCTTCAATCGTACCTAACATTAATTACTAAAATTTGTAATAACATCATTATAATGCACTTTTAATTAGCATTGCACAATTGACAATTTCAGCGATATTTAGAGCAAATATCAATTCAGAAACTAAATTCGAACGTTGAAATATAAAACGTATAAATTGTGATTTAAACGTAACGATATATTTTTCGATTTCCAATTGAAGTCCATTAAAAAAATTATTAATGACATTTGATTAAATTACATTTAATTTCTGTCCCTAAAAAAAAATTACTAAAGGGACTGTACGTTAAAATTGCATTTAATAGTTGTAGTTTAATGCTTTTTAATTTTTAAGATATCTTTCACCGTTTCCAAACTATCAGTGAAATTAGTTAATAAATATTGAACAAAAATTTCGTCCGTCAAGGAGCGCTCAGAGTGGCAGTTTTTTGGAACTCGGTAGTAGGTTTACCAGCCCTTTCCGCGGGAAGGACAAAATGCAACTTTGAAACAATTTATGCATATCACCTCAGCACCTGTCACATATTATATCTAATTACTAATTACACTATGTGGACGTGCCACGTGAGTAGTTCGATAGGTACTGAAATGCAATATTAGTGAATTTGAAGGCGCGGCAACTCGACGATAGTCACCTCACCTGCATACGCTTACAGTTATCTCGAAATGCCACTCGTGGTTAAATTTAAACTAGAAATAATCCACGATGCATTTTGAAGTTCGTAATGATTATCATTTGCTCAACAGTGTATACAACCAGTAGGCCTACTCAGATGAGAATCCATGAAATGAAACTAAAGCTAAAATCGCCTCTCAAAAACTCAAATAACCGGAAAATGCAGGCTAGACAGTGTGTGTGTAGTATAATTTTGACTCGACTCATCAATTTAGTGATAAGATTGAAATAATATTAGTTACATTACTGGCCTGTGATTAAATTTTTGCACAATACATTAATTTATACAGTCTGTGAACGTTTTACAAATGACAACAACCCAACCCTTTCCAAAAGTAAATACTTTTTTTGGCTTGAAGAAAGGATGGAGAGATGCATGACGAATACAATAGAGCGATTTTACGACCTGTGAAAGGACCTGAAAGGAATGTCTTGAAAGGTGGGGCATTCTTGTATAAGTGATAGTTAAATCGTGTAATTTTTATCATTTAGTGATTATACATATAGTTATTCAATTCATCAAGTCAAACAAGGCCTAAAATGTTTTTCAATCACAATTGTAGTCAATTCTAAGAGAAATTGCAAAAAAAATCAAATAACCATTTGATATGATTTAATCGGATATTTCCTTAAATATGAGGATAAACACTTCGCAAAAAAAACTAAAATGCGTAGAAAATGTAAATAAGACAATGATTTTATTAAAACCGAGATAACGCTTATCAACTCTACTTTTAGTTTAGAGATGGTATTTTTTTTGCACAAGGTTGTTGTGAATGGATGCATAGTATACCCTAGATAATAAAGTAATATAGAAAATACCCTTTGAAGGCGATTCTCAGAATTCAGAAATACGTTTTTTGATGAGTTTAGGGTCTGGGGGCTGAGGGCTGTGTGAGGCAGAGATTTGTTGGGTTCTAACTTGTCGACAGAATCCCTGACAAAAATAACAGTAGGGTTACGGTTGTTGTCCGACTCCCTAGCAGTAGCATCATAGCCGAAGCCGAGTCCGGCGTTTCCGATGCGAAAAGATATTATTATTATTATCCTTCACACAATCATATTATTTGCAGTAGTAACAATTTAAAAAAAGTATATGTTATAAAGCCGGTTATAGGCGATATTGTGTCCTTCTCATCCCCTGAAATAATACGGATGTGTTAGTCGGTCATAAGATAATAATTGCAGAAAAACATTTTTCATAGATTTATTGATATGCTGTGCTGTGCTGACAGGGAGTGTCATTGATTTTATCATTGAGTATACTGTTTTATGTGTAATATGTGTATGAGTATATTATTTTTATCGCCTTCCGTAATGGGCTATAATATTCGTTAGTGTCATTGATAGCAATTGGATAAATTATTGAAATATTGCACTGGTTTTGTATAATTTATGTATTATTTTATTTTATGCATATATTGCTCGTGTGTGTTATTATAATCTATAAGAGCGTGCAACGCATATGCTATGGCCGGTGGCCATTAGCATGGCACTGGCATGGTGCAAATTGCCAAAACATAAAAAAGTAAGCATGCTAAAAACAAACCCCAAAATTTACATTCACTGAATCCTTGTATTTATGGCCTGCTTCGAATGTGTTTGGAAGGGGGGGTCTACTCAGTCACTCATCATGGTCCCTTTCAAACATTGCAAGATGAAACAAAATCCACCTTGGTTCCTAGAAAATGGCTCGGGCGGATAAGGAGATCATTGCTTTGTCGAGTCCCAAGGTTCTGAATTCGGTTCTATAAAATAGCTTGTGAAAATAATTAAAACTGCTGTACCAGTACCACGACAATACTGTATATAGTTTCGAATTGTAGTTCGATTATTGGGTACATAACGTGGACATGTGTAAATGAGTAAAATTACACTTCATTTTCTGTAGCAAATATGTAAACACACACACACACACAAAATTGAATTTGCCCTTCTTTCACAATTTTACTATAATGCTGTAGAAATAAATGTGTGTTCATTATAAAAAAAGATTTGGATTATAACTATTCAAATATAATTATTATTCAAATTGTTGACATTGTGAGGTTGAAAATCGACATAACTGGGGAAGGCAGCGGTGTGGCGGACCACCTAAATAGTTGTATACGAAATGGCTGTTGCACACAAATATAATTTTTTATAATGGAAAGACCTTTCCTTCAGAATCGAAATGGGTATTTGGCCGGCGTTAGGGGGGCGGGGGGCTTCTAACTCACAAGTTGCTACCTTCCCGACATCATTAGGTGTCATTGATTTTGTGGTTTTTTGTGTATATTATTTTCGATCGCGAGTATTGAACAAGCTATAATGACATGATAGTGTCTTAAATTTTTGTGTGTGTGTTCATTATTTTTTATCGAATCCTCAACGGGGTTTATTGGCATAAGAAGAGCAAAAATGTGACATTGCTTATTTTTTTAATATATGCAATTAAAAGTAGTCGTTTTCACATCGGATCGGATCGGGTATTCTCTAGAAAGGTATATACCCTGATGGTAAGATTGAACATAAATTATAATTGTTATCAATTTTTGTATTTTCATTCTTACACTAGAATTTATTTATGACACCTGATTGCATTATCCACTTTCTGGAGTTTGTTTATCTGCGCCAAATAGTGAATGAAAGCGACAGCTTGGGCTCTGGAACGATTATGTTAGTGATTTAATGTTTATTTTATTTTATACATATCGTGAGGCGTAAAGTAAAATCAAATTACATCACGGAATAAGTTCTGTGACCGAGGGGGTAGATTCTTAATACGATTTTTTAAAATAATTAATTACATTTTTTATTGGGGGTAATATTCACGTTCAATATTACAATAACGCGCCACTATTATGCTATGACCGAGTTGAAAACACATCGCATACAAAGAAGGTTATATTTTGTATATGAAACCCTTTCAAACAAGGGATACAACTCATTTACTTGAGACAAGTATTTGACTCCAACACGTTAGAAAAATTATTCAAACAATAAAATAATATTTTTGAGTGGGAATATTAGCTCATCAAACTCACATTCGGGCTCTTGTTGAGAGTATTTGTAATAACTGGTACAATCTGACAGGCAAAGTTCTAATCAATCGACGAAATGTATTATGGTGATTATGATATGAAAATTTCTATCATTATGTGTGTAAAAACATCCTTCCAAATATAATCATACACATCGAGAATCAACCACAAAACCATCTTGTTGTTGTAGCCTATACCGTAATCACAGATAATAGAGTGTGCTTTTAGTGTGGACTTGTCGTGACGTGACTTGTGTTTTCCCGTTTAATTGAAGGTAAATTTAGGGAACCCATCTGCAAGTCTCCTCCACTCGCAGACGGATGTAAATCAATGATCGGACAGAAACCCTGTATACATTCCTCGCAGGCGTCACCTCGTGCACTGTCTTCCAATGGTATTGCTACTTGTCTCATTTCCATCTCCCGAATCAATCGGTTGTGTCATTTCATCATCAACAAAAGGAAGAAGATTCAATCGCAATTGTTCAATGATGATTATAAATTCCATTTCACTTGACTTCGTGTACAAGGAATAGAATTCGGATGATTAGTACTCATTGTGCATTGTTATCTTCTTCTTTTCATATGCCAACAATTGACATTATTCATGTCATCATGTGTTTTCTAGTTAGCCAGTAGAGATAGGACTCCTGTTCGCTCCGATCCATGCATTTGGCTTTTTGTCGCGTTAAAGCTTTATATATGTACTTTGAAAAAGATGTTTCCTGTCTTGTTCCCAGCTCCCACACCCGACAGACACTAGTTTCAAAAATTCCAAAATTATGGGGGTGTTTTCCCGAGTAGGTCTTTCCTTTTTGAAGCCGGAATTGGGAGCTTTTCTATTTTTCTACGTAGACTTACGTTTACCGTCGGCCCCATTCAGTGTAATCTTCCCACATTTATTCTGCCCCTCTCTTGCCATTCCTTACGGACTGCTTTGTCTGTGTGTTTTGTGTGGGTGAGATTTGAGAGATTTATGTGACAGTTTTTTCTTTCTTTTTTTTTTTTGCTACCTTGTTGGCTGGGTAGTGGGGCCTTCTCATTACCATATATGCCACAGGGGCGGTACCCATTGTAGCACAATTTTTTTCCCCACATTCAGAGTCGTAGAATCTTAGTTTACATTGTTAATTTCGGGTTCTGTTTCCCCCTATTTGAAAGGCTGCAATGGCAGTTTTTGAGTGGATAGGATCACAATTTTCCGGGTTTTTCAGTTTTTTATTTTAAAATAGGCTTAACTATTGCCGGATTTCTCCATCATAATTGTTCCTTTAGCACCAGCTTGGGAACCCTCAAATTCTCGGTGTATATCCCGCGCCCGCTTTCCTTCCCCTGGGGTGCTGATCCATCTATACAGATGTAGCCATTCATTTTCTGGGATTTCTGGCGAATGTATCCAAATGTCAATTTCTTTAGTTGAACCAATGATGGTTGTTTTTTTACCGTCGTTGGTATTGTCAATGCATGGGGGGATTTCTAAAAAAGAAAATTTTATTTTTGGTGGTGGAGGTTTTGTCTATTGTTAATTGCCTCATTCCCAATTAATGCTCATTTTTTTGTCGTGCCTTTTAGAATGTTACGGGGGTTTTTATGTTTTTCCATTTTCTTTACCCCAGTAGTTCTGATCCATTTTACCTTTTTTTCATATAGGTCCCTGCACTCTTTTTGTCTGGCCTCAGGGGTGGAAATTTTGGGCCCTTTGGGTTCATAGACTAAGGGGGGTTTTAACACCTCAGTAACTATTCTGAGGCAGAATTTTGGACCCTATTTAGAGATTGAGTCATTTTTAGGGGCTTTTTTTTGATTGCATTCCATTTTTCAAGCAGTGGTCTACTGGGTTTTATATGTGGTAGATAATGTGTTCTCTTTTGCCCCCCAGGTAACCCCTGCAACCTTTTTAAACAGGTTTAATCGCCCCTTCCTGCTGCTTGCATTTTTTCAATATGCCCTTGGCATTGTCATTTTTTTATCCATAGTTACACCTAGGTAACTGGGTTATTTCTTTCTGTAAAGGTTTGTTCTGATTTGATAAAAAAAGTTTGGACACTTCGTCCCTAGTGTGGTAGTCGTACACGGTTTCTTTTCGTTAACTATATTGCTTCTTTTCTGTCCATTCTTCAGAGCTTAAGGGCTTTATTTATTTCAATTTCCATCTTTTCTTTTTCTCTACCACTTGACATGGGTATGGATTGCTGCTTCCCCGTAGCATCGCGGGTTGCTGTCTAGTTTTTCAACTTGTGTCCAAAAATTTTTTTGTTGTATTGTAATGCCAGGCTTTTTTGGGGGCATTAAAAACTCCTACAATTTGAGACTGCAATAGTGACTAGATCTAAAAATTTTGTTTCGTTTGTTGGTGGGTTTAAAAGAATGATTTATGTGGTCTTTGTGTGATTTTTCCCATTTTTGTTGTACCACCTCTATTTGTCTTCTTGTCCATTTTGTGTAAAATTTTAAATTTTGATGTCAGACCTCCCTTTTACACAACAGATCCTTTAAAAGTTTGTCTCTTTCTGGGAGGTATATTTTTGTAGCCGTTAGTATGGCTTTGTCCATTTTTCGTTGTCTGAGATTTATCCCGCTTCCACCACTGGAAGCGTCTACATTTTTGTCACTAATTTTCTTCTTAAGTTCAAATTTATCTTCGGAGAGGGGCCCCTGCGTTCCAATATAACAGGTGACGTTGCCCTGAGAAGGACACATTTTCTCCATCTCCTATCTTTCTGTTTTAACTTTCTTGGATCTTCGGTCCGAACGTTTACGGATCCAAGGGGCACGTGTAATTTTTAAACTTACGGACCGGGTTTGGAAGTCACCCCCCCCCGTTATTAAAAAAGTATCTTGATACATGGACTAAAAAAATTTATCAAAACGTAAACAAAAGAAAACTTGTTTAGTGTTTTTAGAAATACAAGTAAATTTCAAAAAGTGTATTATCCCCAATGAGACACAAAATTGTGTCTCCTCTCATTTCAAAGGGAAAATTTAATCACAATACAACTTTACTTATATAAATGCTGTAGGAATCAATTTTTTTGTTTCTTGACAAAAGTAAACTTTTCAATAATTATTTTAAAATTCGTCGCGATTGTTAGATTGACAGATTTGATGAAGGTAGCAGAGTGGATGATAACGGTTGTAAACTAAATTGGTCTGTTGTAAAGTTTTGCACACAAAGAGATATTTATAATGGCCGGACCCTTCTTCCAGAATCTGTTATTCTTTTATGTCAATAGTTCAATACCTAGAGAAGAAGACCCTTTTTTTGCTCTAAACCGCTCGCCCTTCGCCCCCCACCCCCGCAACCCCTAAAGAGATGCAGTCTTCCATTCACAGACGTCTGAGAAGTTGCCTACCTTTACGGGGCACTTTCAACCAAACCACATTCAAACGCCCGCGTAGTTTTGACCAGTAGCGCCCAACTAGCGGATTTGCTTGAAACTAACCAAGGGAAATCCTGACCTTAATGAGTAACCATCCCCTAACCCTTGTACCTTCCTCTTCCTTGTAAATCTTATCCATTTGCATTTGCTTACATTTAGGCTCATCTTATTACCCACTAGGTACCCATTCACCAAGCCTATCCAAGTCCTGTTTCAGGTCATCTACGACCCCTATTTCCTTGATTATTCTGTAGATAACGCAATCATCTGCAAAAAGCCTTACCTTCGCTCCCATGGATGGAGGCCTGCCGACAGCATTTTGATTTCATTCAACATCAACATAATCATTTGCTAGGTAGGACGTAGGGTTGAGTGGAGTAAATAGGCTGGGTTTAAATATATGTTAATATTTGTAAGGTGGTTGGTTTCACGTGAAGAATAAAAAGGTGGGTAGGCCTAGGCAGGTAGGCTACTCTTTCGGACAAAAAAAAAAGTTGGCCATACCCAACCGAAAGGGTAGGCCTACCCTCTAAGCCTAGGCCCCTACCTAGCTAGGCCCTAGGTAGGCTAGGCCTATAGGTGGAACCAGATAAGCTGTCGGTCGCCGAGGGATCGCAGCACTGTCGTCCACGCACTATGGCCACAGGATCGGCAAAAAGTAGATAAAATAAAATAACGTCTCTAAAACTGCTTTCGGAGAAAAACACGACTATTTTAAAGCCAAGCCTTGCCCAATATCCTAAAAATAAAGTAGGCCTATTTATGAAGTGTACGAATAAAATCAAGACATTTTGATGCTCCTAAACATTGACATCACATCTGGCTGGCGAGGTTGGCATTATAAACAGCTGGAACTTTGGACACACCATACCAACAAGGCAAAAAAACACTTTCGTAATCGTGATTACCGGTACTTAAAATCATTATTTCGCTAAAATAGGTAGGCCTACTAAACTTGGGGGACGAAACTACTTTATTCAAAGCTTAAAAAAAATGTTGATTTATTTTAAAACATATCACATAACGCCCAAAATACGGTAGGCCCCTACCAATGCCAGTTGTGTGAAAATTGTCAACGTTGGCTCCTTTGCTCCGCTTGCCCTTGACGTGCGACAGTTATCGGGTTCCACCTATACCCTATAGCCCTGGGGGCCGTAGCCAGGCCTGGGGGCACTCTTTACTTGGGGGGGGGGGGGGTCCAACTTTTTAAACCGTTTTTTGCTGTAAAATTAAACAAAAAAAATTTTCAAAACTTTTACGTCGCTATTTTAAACAAAGTCCTTTGGCTTTAAAGTACTTTAAAATTTAAATACAACTTTAAAAGGTTTATAGGTAGAGTATTTTTTTTAATTTAAAAAATTTGGGCCCCCCCCAAGTACAAGGTACCGGGGGGGGGCCTGGGTAGGTCCGCTTATCTACCCCTACTCCTCGGAAGTCTGTGCACGGCAGCAAACCCTAGCTGAACGAAATCCAGTAAAACCTTGGGCTTGGCTCTTACTCGATAACTTGGCATCACTAGTTTTTGGGGGGGTTGGAGAGTGTAAGCCCCAATGGGAACCCCCCCCCCAAAATTCCCCTTTTTCTTTTTTCTCCGCCCCGAAGCGTTGTGTGGAAATAGAATGGAAATACAAATATCATTAGCACCGGCTTAGAAAATAATAAAAGTAAAACTGTGAGTACAGACACGATGCCGAAAACTAAAACTTTTGATACTATTCTAAAAAAAATTCAGTTTCCTAGGGCCTATGCTCCTGAAAGGGCCCTAGAATTTTCTCCAAAATAAATCTGGCATAGTATTATTGTATGAAAGCCCCTGAAAATTTAGATAATTCGTGCACGTAATAATTCCGAAATAGTGTGATTTCGCAACCAACTGCTACGTCCTACTGGTCAAACCCGCCTATGAAGTCACGTCGAAACCTTTTCCCCGCACCACCTTGCCCGAAGGCCCCGCCCGCGCCAAGGTGATTCACTCGTGACTCCCAACTGGGGTCATTTTTAGGTGGGGGTGGTGTATGAAGGTCACCCTCCTCCCTCTATGCCTGACTCCCAACCTCCCCAAAGCTTAGCTCGGGGGAAAATGAGACTAACATGAACCGAGAGAACAAAAGCAAATCGAAAACACAACAACGAAACCCAAAAACACCAAAAACAAAAAACCCAGAGTGTCCGACAGTGAAACCCACCGGTCCATACATACCCCTGGGGGTAGAGAACCCCCATCAGGCACCTAGTGGTGAGCCACGCCGTCGCTGGTCCGCTCCACGCTCGTTCTGGGGCCCCAGGCACTGCTGCGAAAGTGGGTCAACCCCCCGAGAAGCGGCGGGGGGTGGACGGGGGCCCTAGAAAAAAACCTACGCTATGAGTTGGGGGAAAAACAGGGGGCGAACATGCACTATAAAGTGAAAAGCTGTGTATTTTAAAAGTGGACTTTACGATTCAAAAATAAATTTAAGTTTTACAACAATGAAGTTAATTTTTCAAGTAAATTTAGCATCGGACCCGAATTTAGGCAAAAGAAAAATACATACATGAGATACCGGGGTTTTAAAATAAAAATAAAAGAAAACCCCAAAAGCTCTACCACCCAAAAGCCTCTCTCCCCCACTCCAAAGTCCGTCCTGTTCCTTTGGGTCTTGATGAAGAGGGGGGGGGAATGATTGGCTGCAAGCGTCGCGCGCTCCGGCGCGTAGGTAGCCTAGCCTAGGGGGAAGACGCCAGTGGCGGACGCGAACCGGGGCGCCTAATGTTTTCTTCTCGGCACTCGCCCAAAATTTTAGTCTAGTTCCAACCCCCAGATGTTTCGTAGAGGGAGGGATCCCTTGGTCTAGCTCGGGTTTTTCTAACCACTGGCTTATACTTTTTTGGCATAACACTGCCCCCTTCTCGACACGAAAACCCAACCCCCGAAGACAGGAACTGTAAACTTGAGTGAGTCATCCCCCCGAAACTCTGTAGTTTTAGAAATTCCCGGCACTCGCCGGGTGTCTTTGTTGACTACGTTGTCGGTTCCCCTTTACATGGGGTACACCAAAAACGCGTCGGATTCTTCCAAATAAGTTTCAAAAAAAATAAAAGGGGGTTAGAAAAAGACCAACCCCCTGCCCTAGTCGGCCACTCCGTATAGACGGAGGCCCCCACGACCTGATGGCTCTCCAGGGTGGGACACCACCTGGCACTACACGTGCACCCTCGGATCCCCCGTCCGGTTCCCAAAGCGTACCCACTGTGACGGGGTGGATGTTCCTGCCTGCCTCGCCTGCCGGGGTTTCTGCTCGGCCTCCCCATCCGGTCACGTGGTCTCTCTGGACACTCCTTGGCCCCAGTCTTTTTGATTAAACTTCCGGGGTCGTTCTGGGTTGCGATTCGTCGACTCAAATTCAAAAAATACAATTTTCCGTTGGTTTTGTCACCAACGTTGCCATTTATGCTTGCCGCATTCCTCAACCCTTGCTCCCTGCCGCCCGAAATTTTAAAAGCCAACGCACTTTTCCAGGACGTTCCGTTTTTAACAGGGGTGACGTCATTCTGGGCCACTCGGTAAACCCGAAACCAAAAAATGAGCCTGGGCTCCACCCCTTTTCCATTCCACACCTTAAACCCCAAAGGGTTTGGGCCCTTTGTCCCTAGATGAAATTTCCACGGGTTTAACATTTTGTTAGAAAATTATGATTTAAAGGCCCTTTGAAAATTTTTGAAAGTTTCCCAATGATATAAATACATAGAAAATTTTAAAAACATGAAAAATAAAAAATACAAGGGGTGGGGCTGTAATTTACAGTGACCCCCCAACTCCATGACATCTTGCCCTCCCAGTGACCTAAATTTGACAGTAGTTAACACAAAAAAAAAAATCATGCCGGCACATGCCGGGCAAAAATGGAGACTTTTTTTCAAATCCCAGTACACACGTTCTAGTGCGTCACACAATCGGAACTTGTCGCAACTCAGCAAATTAAAATTAAGGGGAGATTTACTTTTCCTCAGGGGAACTTCAAAATGACTTAAAATTGATTTTGTTTGACTACACAAACAAAAAAGAAAAGAAACCCTACAGGTTAAACAACGCTAAAAACTCAGGGCCAACCCCCCCCCAGGACGTGGTGCAAAAAACCCTATAGTCTTCCCAGGTGTCTAAAGGGACCCCTGTCACCTCCCTCCACACGCCTCCCGTCTACTCCGTGTGCGAAGGCCGAGCGCCAACGCCCCTTCACCAGCGGCGCTCCGCACAGCTGCGCCCCACTAGCCGCCTGACGTGCCACGCCTCCCTGCCAGTACACCCTGGTCGACCTCGCCCTCTCTTCTAGGCGTTTTACGCCCACCCCTCAGCGGGGCCCGGGGACTGACACTACTGTAGGGTTCGTGGAACGGCCGATTTCCACTCCCGCCCGCGATCGACCCCGGGAGCTGTCTTCTTCCAAAACGTTCTGCGTCGTACGCAGCTATTACTGTTTTCTACCACGCGAACACTTTTCCCAAACTACCCGCTTTCCCACGTAGGAAGTACACGAAACCCCAAACGCCCGCACTAGACGACTTCTAACCAAACGTACACGACGCTCGTGCGCCTATTTAAATCTAAACAAATTTACAATTACACTTAGGTTGCCGCAGTGGATTTTAAAAAAAGCTACTCTGAGCCCACACGCCACCGGGGCTAATTACAATTACATTTGGGTTCCCGCAGATGGCTTTAAAAACGCTTCTCTGAGCCTACACCCCCACGCAGGCTAATTACAATTACATTTAAAAAACAAACTCGCTGAACAAACCAAAAAAAACCACTCCCCCGGGGACACCAAAAAACTACCCGTAATACTGACTGTTACTAAAATCGGGGGACAGGTCCACTCAGAAACGCCCACAGGCCAACTCAAACCAACCCACCACTCCGAAACCCCGTTGGTTGCCCGAAACACTTAAAAAGGTCGACCAAGCGAAATAACTTCGCGTCACACACAAAAAAGAGTTCTCTAACTCGGGGACGTCTTACTTGACACACCCAAAAAAAAAACAAACAACTTACACGCGTGGAACAAACTTGCCAAACTGATAACCCAGAACTAAGGGGGGGCCGCAGGGTGGAAAAGCCCCAAACAAACAAAACCCGGGCTACTACTCCACGGTCCACACAGGACTCTCAACACATCAAGGCACGGCCAGCGACTCAGCCTGACTCGGTTTAAAAGGGTCCACTCTGGCTCTTCTCTCCCAGAAAAATTCCACCCCCCAGGAAACTCGCCCTGGTGGGGGCTTTTCTACACGCACAAGTGACCCAATGACCCCTAATCCACGGTGGCCCCGGCTCCCCACTAAATGTCCCGTACTACCTCCATCTTGTCCCGTCCTCCGACTGGTGAAAAACTGCATTTGCCTCGCAGGCGTGTCCCAAGTCCTCCCACTCTTATTTCGTTGTCTCGCGTCGAGAAAAACTCTTCTTCGCTCTGGGGGTGCATTCCTGCTTTTGCCAGTTCAGAAAACTCCGGTCAGTGACCCCGCTGGTCTACTTTTCTCGTCGATCGGCGCCCTGACTCATCGCCGCAGCGAAGGCTCGTATTTGGTGCTGCTCCCAGCGTCGCCCCTCCCCTCTACCCGTTCGGCTTGGCCGCTCCTCTACCAGCCGCTCTCCTCCCCGATGGTCACGCACGACTTTACTCGCGGTCCGGGGTTCATCCTCCTGTCAATCACGCCCTACTCTTTTCACTGACTACGTATTCTGTACAACGATCGCTCACTACGGTCGGATTCTGTACATACTTTTGAGGTTAACTACATTGTACACCCCTTTACGTTGTCTTGGTGTTACTCTGTACACTGCAAAAGTCTTCTGAGCGTCCCCTAGTACGTCCACCTGGGGCGCCTGGGGTCCTCTGCCTCCCCCTTACACTTTATCGCCGTGGGTGCCCCCTACAACCCCGTGCAGCCTAGTTCCTTGTACTGCGGGTGACCTGACAGTTTTCTTCCAGCACGTTTTACAACTCCCGTACGTACTTTAAAGTTACTCAACCCCTTAAAGGTACCCTGCTCCTTTGGTCCTCAAAGGCATTTTCACCAGCTATGGCACTCCCTGTATAAAAGGGGGCACTTTACAATTATTCTAAGATAATGCACATTAAAAAACAATTCACTTTTTCCGTGATCCCAGGGGCACTTAGCCTTCTTGAGCTAGGCCGGGTTACCCTCCAAACTTCTCTCCTTGTGTTCCCGGGGGGGGGGAGGGACTACCCCCCAGTCTTCCCCCGCCGGGGACGCGCTGACGCAACTTACTACAACTAGACAACTAAAAAATATTCCGCGATCTAGTGACCCCTAGGCCTTCTTGACATAGATTTCCGGGTTTTCCTCCCTCGAGCTCCTTGGCTAACGTGGGTGGTTTCGTCTATCGTTGGCGATTTTTGTGCCGCGATCTTTCATGAGTCTCTTTGACGCGGGGGCAGTGAGCGGAAATGCACATTTCATTTTTCACTCTCGTCTCCTGTGTGAAAATCATTAAATTTTCCGTTCTCACCCGGGTTTGGGTACCCTTTTCCCCTGTCCCGTGTTTTAGTGCGGCCTTGACATCCACACAGCTACGTGTCTTCTTTCCAAAAACCCACGGTCTTACCAAAACCTTCCGTGGCGCCGGGTCCCCGCTGGCCGACACGGCCCTGCTTCCGGGTCCAACATGGGAAAAATTTGAAGTTGTTATGAGGGGTAAACTCGCCCCAAAATTCTTGTGTTTAAAACCCAAACCCTCCAGGGCTTTCTTTGATTCGGCGATACCTACCATACTCTTGCTACGCCTCGCTTCGTAAGCCTTCCGGACTCTCGATTACCCCGATCGCTCTCGACTCTCTTTTCGGTCCACCGTTGTTGGTACCCTCGCGACGCGCGCCTCTCCTTTCTCTCCCCCCCTCGCTCTTCGCGCTATTCTCTCTCGCGCTCTCCTCTCTCGCGCTGCGTTCTCTCGCGCTCTCCGCGACCTGGCTCGCATCGTTGCCAGCTGCTCCGCCCAAAATCACACGTTGCCACTTAGGCTTGCTCGGCGCGCGCGTTTCGGTGGGGGGCGTCTTGAAAGCTCACTTCTACCTTGTCCACGTCTGGCGTTTATTGCTCTGCTGGCTTTGACAGTTTCTCCTACTTCGTCACCCATTGTGCCACCTGGGTAATCTTTTTACCGAGGACGGCCGTCCTGTCAACAGATTGTCTTTCGCTTCTTGGCTGTACTCCCATTTCCCCCATCGGTCCGAGCCTGTCTCTCTTTTCCCCTCGCGCCGTAACCCGTCCCCTGCCTGTCTCTCTTGTCCAACGCGCCTCGCGCTCCGCGTCCGCTTTCCGTACCTCCTCTCTCGCGCCTCGCTTCCCGCTTCCAAATTGCTTCCAGCATCGCGAAAAGCCCGCAAATCACTCTTGTAGATGTCGTCTGCTCCGCGCACACCCTTCTAGGTTTTCCCCTAGTTTGCGCCTCGTACGTACTCGGTGCCCTCTAGACACCCCGGCTCGGGTTTCCCTGCTCCGTTCTCAGACTCCACCGGGTCGTAACTCTCCGGTTCTGCGCCCCTTCGCCATTGAAAGGAACATCTCGAACACTTCCTGTTTTGCCCGCTCGGGTTTTTGCGTACAACACCACTCCCGGTTCTACAAACATGGCCGGTACCTCTACGGTTGCACCCTTCGATTTGCGGCTGTCCGCCCTCTTGTCCGCTGATGAACAAATCGATTCGCGGCCCACGGATCTACCTCTCCCGTGGTGACTATCCATGCTCCGTCCCCACGCTCGGTTCGGGGGAAAAAGTGCCCGCGTTGGGGCGCCCCTTTGTGACTTCCTCCAAAGTGGTCCCAAAACCTAATCTGACACCTCGGGACTGGTGATAACTCGAGCCCCGCACGTTCGGCGCCCTTTTTGACTTCGCAACCAACGTGCTACGTCCTACGTGGCAACCCGCCTTAAAACACGTCGAACCTTTTACCGACACCACCTTCCGAAGGACCCCACCACGCCAGAGTGTGATTCCTCGTGACTCTCCAATGGAGTCACTTTTTGGCGGGGGTGGGGGAGGGAAGGTCACCCGTCCCCACCTCTTGCCCATCGCCAAACCTGCCCAAGCTTAGCTCGCGGGAGATGAGACTAACTGAACCGAGAGACCCCAAAAAAGCAAATCGAAAACCCCAAAAACGCAACACAAAAACCAAAAACCAAACCGAGGTAACCGACAGTGAACCCACACGGTCCGTACACTACCCACTGGGGGGAGAGAACCCCCCTTATCAGGCACGCTAGTGGTGAGCCCGCCCTCGCTGGTCCGCTCCACGCTCTTCTGGGGCCCCCGGCACTGCTGCTGAAAATGGGTCAACCACCCCAGAAGCGGCGTGGGGTTGCTGAGGGTCTACAAAAACACTACGCTATGAGTTGAGGGAAAAAAGGGGCGAACAGCACTATGAAGTGAAAACTGTGTACTTTAAGTGGGGCTTTACGATTCAAAAAGAATTTAAGTTTCAACAAAAGAAGTTAAGTTTTAATGAAGTTAGCAATCGGATCCGAAAATTTAGGCAAAAAAAAAATACATACTGAGATACCAGGGTTTCAAAAAAAATACAAACAAACCCAAAGCTCTACTCATCCAAGTCCTCTCTGTCCCACTCCAAAGTCCGATCCTGCCTTGGTCTTGATGAAGAGGGGGGGGGAAAGATGTGGCTGCAACGTCGACGCCTCCGGGGCGTAGGGGCCTAGCCTACGGGGAAGGGTCCAGTGGCGACGCGGACCCGGCGTTTTCCCACTGCTTCCTTCTCGGCTACTCCCCAGAATGTTTAGTCTACTTACCACAGCCCCAGATGTTCTCGTAAGGGGGGGATCCCCTTTGGGCTAGCATCGTGGTATTTTCTAAACCCGTGGTCTTATCTTTATTGCACTAACCGTGCACCCTTCTCGACACCGCAAAGCCAATCCCAAGACGGCTGAAAAATTGATGTGAGCTCATGCTCCCCGCAACTTGTGTTGTTTAGAAAAAACCGTGCCTCGCCGGGCGTCATTGTTAACGACTGTTTCGGTTCCCTTTACATAGGGACACCAAAAAAAAGCGTCGATTCTTCCGAATAAGTTTCAACCCCAAAAAAAAAAGAGGTTAGAAAAAAACCCAACTCCCTAGCCCTAGTCGGGCCCCTCCGTGATAGACGGGGGCTCCACGACCAGATGGGGTCTCGAGGTAGGACACCACGTGGCACTCACACGTGCACCCTCGGATCGACCGTCCGGGTTTCCCAAAAAGTGACCCCCTGTGATGAGGTGGATGTTTCCCGCCCGCCCGCCTGTCCGGGGTTTCTGCTCGGCCTCGCCATCCGGTAGTGTGTCTCTCTGGCCCTGCCCTTGGTCAGTCTTTTTGATTCAAACTTTCCCCGGGGCGTTCTGGGGTTCGCGATTGTCGACTCAAACTTCACAAAAATACACTTTCCGTTTGGTTTTTTCACCAACGTTCCATTTATGCTTGCCCCATTCCTCAAACCCCTTTCTCGTGCCGTCGAAAGTTTTAAGCCAAAGCACTTTTTTCCCGGACGTTCCGTATTTTAAAAGGGGTTTACTCACTTCTAGGCCACTCTGGGAAACCGAAACCAAAAACATGGCCTCGGGGTCCACACCTTCACATTCCCACCCTTTAACCCTAAGGGTTTCCTTTGCATGCCTGAGCAATTCACTCGGCTTGAACACTTGTTAGAAAATTATGATTAAGGCCCTTTAAAAATTGAAAATTCCCTGAATGAAATCTAGTAGATTTAAAACAGTGAAAATATAAAAAATACAAGGGGTAGGGGTGTAAAGTTAAAAAGTAATTTATTTTAAGGGTTTCTCAGGATTTTTATCTCCCAAGGATAAAAAAAAAATAGTTAGGCCTACTTTTGGGGGCAACCCTGCCTTAAAAAGAAAAAACTTTTGACCCAAGCCCAGTCAGCCATTTTTACCAGAGCAATCACACTCAACAAGGCTCCAGGAAGATGGCATCACGGCATAAGTTTTTTCTCCAATTGTCAATGGACAGCAACACGATACTGCTTTTTCAATGCAGTTTAAACTTCAACTTTCCCAGCTCTTGGAAAAATGCCAAAGGGCATTACTTTCTGAAACCGGGGAAAATCTGCTCGGGACCCACGAGCTATCGCCCTATCAGCCTCCCGTCCCCGTGTTATCCCAAAAGCTGGAGCGTGTCATCCTGTCCGTCTAAACGTCCAAGACACTCGAAGTTCTCCCGGACGAACAAATTTTGGGTTTGAGCAAAGCACTCCACAATACAACAGCTAACGAGGATAACTGATAGATAACAGATGGTTGGAACAGCGGTTGTGCGTCAGCGGCGGTTTTCCCTTGACGTCTCCAAGGCATTTGATCGTGTGTGGCATGTTGGACTCATTCACAAACTTGTACACTTTCAGTTCCCTGATTATCTAGTCCTGCTTATTCAATCCTTCCTCACTGAGCGTACTTTCTACGTATCAAAAAATTCTGTCTCCTCATCACAGCGCCCAATTCTTGCCGGAGTACCTCAGGGTTCGGTGCTGAGCCCTGCTCTATTTATGTCTTCACAGCCGACATGCCACCTCCGCCGGAAGGTGTTACCTCGGCAATGTTTGCTGATGACTTCGTGGCTCTGTCAACTAATCGTCGCCCATGGATCGCAGTTCGCGTTGGACAACGTTACCTTGACACTATTTCAGACTGGTACGCAAATTCACGCATGGCCCTCAATGTGGAGAAGACTTCAAAATACTCTCTTCTCATGGTCTAGAAAAGGGTCTCCTCCTCGGTTAAGTCTCAATGATGTCGTCATACCATGGGCACCGACCAATAGATGCCTGGGCATAACTTTAGACCGTAAACTTACGTGGGGGCCCACATACCGGTCAGCAACTCAGAAGGCAACCGGTAACTCGTCTCTCTGTACCCCCTTCTGCGGAATGCACAGCTCTCGGTAACGGCCAAAGCTCCGCCTCTCACTCTGTAATCCGTTCAGCGGCGTTATACGCATCTCCTGTCTGGGGAGGATGTGCAGCATCCCACCGCAACCGACTACAAGTGTGCAAAACAAAAATTCTTCGTTGTCCCCTTTCTCTCCCTCGCTGGACACGAATGTCTGAGGTTCACGCTGACCTGGGTCTGCAAACCGTCGACCAATGAAATTGCTGCACAAGCTGCCAGTTTTTTACGCATCTCTAGAAGCGGTACCAAATCCCCAGTTTCTGCACTTGCCCACATTGTTCCGAGAAGAAGCGACGTACGTATTCCCGCGCCCCATTGCAGCTCTTGGACCTCGTTTCTTGCCTCCACGTCGTCAGGCACGGCTTCTGCGGGCTCGTCACGTCTCATCGGGGTCGTCGTCGAGTGGGTGTAGTGGGACCCCGACTAAGACCTCCGTGACGATAAAAATAACTCTCCTTGGATGTCTCTTGTGGGACTTTTTTGCCACGGATGCAATCCTAGAAGTTTGTTGCCATTTTCAAATTCCGGCGGTATTTTACCGAAATCAACGGTGCCTGTCACCATTACCATGCAGCCCCAAGGACGCTGTCCATCGCCTAACTCTGGCACACATCAGATTTTTAGTTATAGGTGCTTCGCACCAGGCACTAAAACTACCAGGGGAGAGGCTTCGAGCCCACGACCATTCCCCAAAACAGAAGAAGATACTATTAATTATTGTCTTACTTTTTAATTGTAATTTTATTTAAAATTGTTTAATTATTCTGTGTCTCAAGGCAAAAGCTTTGGCTGCCGAGGCCAAATGAAGGTTTTGTAATGAATGAACCTTAAATGTAACCAGTAGGCCTAAGTAAAAAATAAAAATTTACAATTACGTACCTCATTAAAATTTGCTCGGTGGCGCTGAGTTTGGCCCAACTCAAATGCGCTCGCTCAAGGTGTTGGCGATTGCAGCTGAACGGTTGGATATTTCATTACCGGTACCAAATTTTGCATGAATGTTAACAGAGTTCCTTTATATTGATATTCACACTTGGTTGCCAAGAATTAGCCTTTAAAATATCAATGCAAGAGGTAAGCCCATAACCCCGGGAAAAAATAAAAATATGGATTTCAATTTTGGAAATCCCCAGCAAACCGTTTAAAATATCTTGCATTAAAACCAAAATTTAAAGTGAAGTTTGAAAATCTGAGTTAAAAAAATCTGTGCGCTTGGAATAAATTCCCAAAGTTGAGATATCACAATTTTTGTATTCAAAACCAATGAATTAATCTAAAAATACGCGTACTGGATGTCGTAGATTGATCCTTCATTAACGTTGTTGTGAAATATGATACCAATGTTATTATCTGTTTACCCGGAAAAACCTGAAAGCTGAGCTTCTAAACTCGTCTCCGTGCCAGCCTCAGTGACCCCTCTTAAGCAGAAGGTCCAAGCTAGAATCC
>JAMZAV010005439.1:0-43129 GCA_024449915.1 Sweltsa coloradensis | reverse complement strand
GTGCTATAGCTAGACCACATTGCACATTTTCTTTAATTTTAAAATTTGCGACTTTCGCTGTCCACAGGGCCATGTTTCCAAATTATTTTTTATTGCCAAGGTATTTGGGTAAACCCGTGTGTAAACCTTTACTTTGTGGATAAATCCACCGCCATCTAGAGGACCTTGACTCCTTGG
The DNA here is from genome assembly GCA_024449915.1 of Sweltsa coloradensis. NCBI lineage: Eukaryota > Metazoa > Arthropoda > Insecta > Plecoptera > Chloroperlidae > Sweltsa > Sweltsa coloradensis. The sequence continues at coordinate 42,952 of JAMZAV010005439.1, read as the reverse complement.
GAAAACTATTTAAACTCTTGGTGACAAATAATAGACTGCTTCCTCGAAAGTATTTTGACTAGGAAACGCTCTGTTGGACGCGTTGATAAGCGAGCACGTGCTATAGCTAGACCCACATTGCATCCACTGTCATCTAGAGGACCTTGACTTCTTGGGAAAACTATTTAATTAAACTTTTTGTTGACAAATAATAGACTGCTTCCTCGAAAGTATTTTGATGACTTCTCGGTGGCAGTGCATTAGAAACTTCGCGCGTCTTTTCGTTGTCATGGCAACGTTACTTTTGTTATAATGTAATTTCCATCTACACTACTTATCGGATCAAAATAAAATTAACATATTCGTGACCGGACGGACATTCTAAATGATTTGGCTATCTCAGATTTTGTCGCCGTTTAGTTTGAAAAAAAACTCTCGGTTAACTTTAATGTAACTTTTTAACTTTTTATATAATAATATTTGTTGAAAATAATATATATAATATATATTATGAAAAATATTTGAGTATATTTGTATATGAAGTTGGAGATTTATTCTAAGTAATAACTACATCAACTGATAACACAACCTTAAAACTAAATCAATAATCGCTAACCACCAAACAACTTATACAAAATTATACTTAGTATATTTGTATTAAATTCTAAGTAACAACTACATTTACTTATATCACAACCTTAAAACTAAACAATAATGGCCCACCACAAAAACGCTCTTGAGAAGAGTATGATAGGAAGTCATTCGAAAAAAATTATTTTGGTAGTCAAGAGCACGTACAGAATAGTTTCTAAAATATTCTCATGCAAGTAAGGCTCCGAAAGACGTTCTCCATCCATCAAGAACTAAAACTTGAAAACAATTATGGCCCAAACAACAATGCCGGCCAAGGATTGAAGTTTGGGCGAATCGTTTTCAAGTTTTAGTAGGGTACATGGTGGAGTGATTCTTTTGGAGCCTTACTTGCATGAGAATACCTCAGAAAGTGTTCTGTATGTGCTCTTGATTGGCCTATTCAATCCCAGAGGTAACTAACTAAAAACCATCCTTCACCCGAGTATCAATGCCGGCTTTCATTGATACAAGGGTTGCAGAAGTTATCTAGTTTGGCATGTGTAGTGTATCTTCTTACCGGTAGGTGGCATCCGTTACGTACAACATGTAGGGTTGGCGCCCGAACTGGCTTCAGTGTAAAATAAACCATGGTGACAGAGATACTGTGTTTACGTGCACTCAACCTTTGGTGTTCCTTCTCCTAATATTCCACAGTGGCGACAAGGATGGCGAAGCAGATGGAAGCCTTTATTCCGGAGGAGGAAGACTGGGAGTCTTATGACGAGCGGCTTCCGCACCCTCTGCTTGTGGACAAGGTGAATACCGCTAGGCCGAAGAGGGCGATGCTAATCTCGTCCATGGGCAAGACGATTTATGGAACTCTTAAAAACCTGTGTGAGCCCGTCAAGGTAGCTGAACGTACGTACGACGAGTTGGTTCTTCTATTGAAAACGCATTTTTCTCCGGAGCCGTCGGTCATTGCCGAGCGTCATGCTTTTCATAGAAGCCAACAAAAGGAGGGAGAGTCTGTTCAGGATTTCATGGTGCGTTTGCGAAAACTAACACGTTCGTGTGAATTCGGAACATTTCTTGACAGCGCCTTAAGGGATCAGTTGGTAACGGGCCTCAAAAACAGTGAAACCGTGAAAGCTTTGTATCGAGAGTCAAATGATTTGTCATTTGACAAAGCAGTTAAAATCGCCGTGGCCCACGAACAGGCGGCTGGAAATGCAGCAGAAATTGCTACTGCAAACATGGCGGCCGGGAAAAGTCAGGTTGACAATCAAGAGGTGGACGTTCATCGAATTCGACAACAACAAGGCGGTGGAGCGAGAATCCGAAGGCCACGCCCACCGAGCTCGTCAACTCCTACAGCAGCAGCTGCTGGTAGTGAGGTGTCAAAACAGAATGTCACGTCTGGCACTGTTTGTTATTGTTGTGGTCGGCCAAATCACCTGGCAAATATGTGTAGGCTTCGTGGTGCCCGCTGCAAACAACTGCAATCGCGTGGGACATTTAAAGGCGATGTGCCCAAATATGGGAATTGTAGGGGCTGGTAGGGCTGTACGTAGCAACTATGTACTGGCAGAAAACGTCGAAGTGGAAGACCAAAATGCAGAATACCTGCCAATCTTTAGCCAACGGGCGGAAAATTTGGATAAACCGTGGTATTTAAGTGTGGTTGTGCAGGGAGAGAAGATGGAAATGGAAATTGACACTGGTTCAGCTATTTCTGCCATATCGGAACAAAGCTATAAGGCTATATTTGGTACTCTGCCCTTGTGCCCTACACATATAAGGCTCAAATCTTATGTAAACGGTATCATAATACCTTTGGGTACTGTACGGGTAGTGGTACAGTACCAAGGCATGACAAAGGAATTAAACCTTTTTGTAGTTCCAAATGGGGGCCCACCATTGTTGGGCCGTGATTGGTACCGTGCCCTAAACTTACCTTTACCTTTCGCCAAACCGAAGGTGGGCCTAGACCTACATTCATGCAATGTTGTGGATCCTATGGGACAGTGTGAAGGTATGTTTGATGGAGGGTTGGGCACTTTTAATAAGCATAAGGTTGAGTTAAAACTCAAGGAAGGATCAAAGAGTGTGTTCTGTGCCCCTAGGCCTTTGGCCTTTGCTTTAAAAAGTAAGGTAGATAATGAATTAGATAGGTTGTTAAAGCTGGGGATCATTTACCCTGTGGAGTTCAGCAAGTGGGCTACGCCCATAGTTCCTGTTGCAAAGTATGACGGCACAGTACGTATATGTGGGGATTACAAGGTTACCCTAAACCCATGTTTAGAGAGTGAGAGCTTTTGGGACCCGTTGCAAAGTTGGGTGGGGATCCTTTACCTAGGGTAAAAGATTTTCTAAAATTGACTTATCACAGGCTTTCCAACAGTTAGAATTAAATGATTGCTGTCAAGAATTAACAACTATTAACACTCATAGAGGGCTCTTTGCCTATTCCAGGCTCCCTTTCGGGGTCACCCCTGCGCCGTCGGTGTTTCAGCGCACAATGGACCAGGCCTTGCAAGGATTGAAGGGAGTGATTTGTTTCCAAGATGACTTGTTGGTGACGGGGGAAGATGAGGAAGAGCACTCTCAAAACTTAAAAGGTGTATTAGATAGGTTGCATAGTTTGGGGTTTAAGGTAAACAAGGAAAAGTGTTTGTTTAACGTACCATCGTTAGATTTTTTAGGTCATCGAGTAGATGAGTCAGGTTTGCATACCACCAAGGATAAGGTAGAAGCAGTGGAACATGCACCTAGGCCAGAAAATGTTTCCCAGCTACGATCATTTCTAGGTCTGGTTGATTACTATGCTAAGTTTTTGCCTAGTCTGTCTATTACACTTGCTCCATTGCATGAACTTTTGCGAAAGAATAAATCCTGGTTGTGGTCGTCAGAGTGCGAAAAATCGTTCAATGCAGTTAAAAGGATGCTTATTTCTTCACCAGTGTTAGTGCATTATGACCCTGAATTGCCCATTAAACTAGCTTGCGATGCATCTCCGTATGGTTTGGGTGCAGCCATATCGCATGTTTATCCAAATGGTGATGAAAAGCCAATTGCTTTTGCATCAAGGTCTCTTAGCAGTGCTGAACGAAATTATAGCCAATTGGATCGGGAGGCATTGTCGATTATCTTTGGAGTACGCAAGTTTATGCAATATCTGTATATGCAAGAAAGTTTTTGTTGGCAACTGATCATAAACCGCTCATATATATCTTTGGAGAAAAGAAGGGCATTCCTCAGTTGGCAGCAAACCGGTTGCAGCGTTGGGCAGTCATTCTTCAAGGGTTTGACTATGAAATTCAGTATGTGCCAGGTAAGGACCACTGCAATGTGGATGGTTTGTCACGTCTCCCCCTGCCATGTACTGAGGTTGCAGAAGAGTTCTCTTATTTGGATATTGGGGAGTATGAATTCTTGCCAGTATTGGCCAAAGATATAAAATCTAAGTCGGAATATGATCCTGAGATAAGTAAGGTTCTAGAATTCTGTCGTTCCGGTTGGCCTAAGAATGTAGATAACGAAGATTTAAGGCCCTATTTTATCAGGAAAGAGCAATTGAATATTGAGCAGGGTTGTCTGATGTGGGGGTGTAGAGTAGTTGTTCCCAAGGCTTTGAGAAACAAAATGTTGAGTGAACTTCACATGAGCCATTTTGGCACGGCAAAAATGAAGTCTCTGGCCAGATCTTACATTTGGTGGCCCAAACTAGATTTAGAAATAGAAAACGTGACAAAAGCCTGCGAGTCATGTTTACAAAGCAGACAAATGCCTGTTAAATCAACTTTACATCCCTGGGATTGGCCAAAAGGGCCGTGGGAAAGGCTGCATGTAGATTTGGCGGGGCCGTTCATGGGGAAAATGTTCTTGATTGTGATTGATAGTTATTCAAAATGGCCTGAAGTTTTTGAGTTAAAAAGCACTACCTCGGAAGCAGTTTTGAACCATTTGCGACATTGTTTTGCCACGCATGGTTTACCCCTGCACATTGTTTCAGACAATGGAACGCAGTTTTCTTCTGAGGAGTTTGGATTGTTTTGTAAGCATAATGGCATAAAACACAGTTTCGCTCCTCCATACCATCCGGCTTCAAATGGAGCTGCGGAAAATATGGTTAAAACTTTTAAAGGTAAAGTCAAGGCCATTGTGCATTCAGGAATAGGTTTAGATCAGGCTTTGCCAAGGTTTCTTTTAGGTTACAGAATAACCCCCCATTCAACAACGGGAGAACCCCCATGCCAGTTAATGTTGGGCCGTAGCCTTCGTTCAAGGTTGACGTTGGTGAAACCAAATCTGCGAAAAAGGGTCGAGGGTATGCAGGGAAAACAGGGTGAAAACAAACGAGGTAGACTGGCTGTGTTTGTGTTGGGAGACACGGTGATGGTAAAAGATTATAGGAGAAATGGTACATGGGTAAAGGGAGTAGTTAAGGAAGTTTTGGGTTCTTTGACGTATCGTATCGGTACAAGTGAGGGCCTGGAGTGGATAAGACACGTAGATCAGATAATCACTCAAGGTCCCAGTACAAATGAGGATTGTGTTCCATTTGTTACAAATGAGTTAGGCCCCAGTAAAAAGGAGGATTGTGTTTCACCTGTTACAAAGGAGTGTCCAAGCGAAAATGTAAACATAAGTAGAAAGTTAAAAAGCGGAGGCAGATATCCAAAACGTGTAGTAAAGCCTAGACAAGTGCTAGATTTGTAAGTTAGTTATAGTTCTATGTTGTTGACAAAACTTTTCTACTTTTTTATAAATTATATTTTCTTTCCAATTTAGATTGTACATAAAAATTAATTTAAACGTCTGATTGAGTCAATGTGTTTGTCGGGTTTAGCATGTTACTAACGCCACCTACAATAGATGTAAGGGGAGGAGTGTAGTGTATCTTCTTACCGGTAGGTGGCATCCGTTACGTACAACATGTAGGGTTGGCGCCCGAACTGGCTTCAGTGTAAAATAAACCATGGTGACAGAGATACTGTGTTTACGTGCACTCAACCTTTGGTGTTCCTTCTCCTAATATTCCACAGCATGCCTAGAGGGATATAAGATTTAGGAGCCTACTATGTTTTTTCCAAAGTCTTGCTCTATAATCTCTTCTCTACATTAAGACACGTAATGTTGTTATTATATAGTCTTGATTCTTCACCACTCATAATCTTTAAGTAAGTAATTTCACATTGCAAAACTCCATGTCTGATTCACGCGAGTCGAACCCATGTCCCTTGGTTCCAAATGCTTCTGTCCTGTGTCCCAGGCGTATGAACCATCCCGGTCAGAACATTCACAGGATGAGCACAGTGGGCGACAGGTCACAGTATAAGAGTATCACACCCACAAAGTCCCCACTGGCAGGGCTCGTGTTAACATTCCTACGTCATGCGCGAGTCAAGGAAAGCCACAACAAGAAAGGTCGCTTCGTCACTGTTGTGATTCCTGAGGCAAAGGACATTAGCATATCACAAGTGGAGTCTTACCGGCTTCAAGCATGATATAGAATAGTATAGGGATTGAAGTTTGACCTTATAGCAGGCTATGTGCTTCAAAATCGTAGTCACACAACAGCTGTTTAGGAGCCGATAAGAAGAGGGATGCATGACCCCAATCTCGCCAAAGCCCCCTTTTCGACGCGGGTCTGGCCCTGGACTTTTGTCGGCCTTTTTGCGATTGATTTGGCCCTTCCCCTCTCCCCTTCCCCCTCACTGACGCGGCATTTAAGATTACCGCGCCAGCACCCCTTTCGTCGCCTCTTACGATCGGCAGGGGATACCTGTGGGCTATTCTTACCCGGCCCACAACGGGGAAAATTTAATTTGTGCAAACAGTAGTGTTTTTTTAAATTGTAAAACAATCACATTGTTCATCTCAACAGAAAGTTCAATGCTGATAAAGAACAGCGAGATCACATAAGTAGACAATCTAATGTTTATAACACAACCTTAAAAGTAAATAAAAAAATCGCCCACCACCAAAACAACTTATATACATTTATACTCGAGAATATTTGAATATGAAGTTGTGAGTTTCACACAATAACCATTATTTTAAAATAATAACAACTGTTAACCTAATAAACAGAAATATGAATCGCCAATTACCCAACAACGTATACATATTTATACTTCTACAAATATGTATATGAAGTAGGACGTTTTAAACTAATACCATTCATTCTTAAGTAACAACTACATCAACTAACAATACAACCTTAAAACTAAATAAATAATCGCCCACCACCAAACAACTTATACACAATTATACTTGAGTATATTTGTGTACGAAGTTGAGCGTTTCCCACATGGACACATATACACATATACAACTATAAGCGTTTCACTGAAACCTAATAAATCCCCCCCAACTATAACTGAAATCCTAATAAATCACCATCAACCACCAACATATATATGATAAAAACAAGTATCTTGGGTAAAACCGCGTCGAAAATAAGATGAACCAGGGCAGAACCTGGCCGTCCACCGACGTTTCGTCTGTACTACGTCAGACATTTTCAAGGTTGACTGTGTGTGACTCTACGGAGGTTGGAGTCACAGTGGTTGGCAAGCACGCAGCGCCCGCCTTATATAGCCTCGGCTGAAGGTGCGGGGCGGCGAGGTTATATAGAAAATAGGTGCGGGGCGGCGATGTCATATCGAAAAAATAACCTCGCCGCCCCGCATCTTCAGTCGAGGCTATATAAGGCGGGCGCTGCGTGCTTGCCAACCACTGTGACTCCAATATCCGTAGAGTCACAGTCAACCTTGAAAATGTCTGACGTAGTACAGACGAAACGTCGGTGGACGCCCAGGTTCTGCCCTGGTTCATCTTATTTTCGACGCGGTTTTACCCAAGATCCTTGTTTTTAATACTTCTACAGATATGTATATGAAGTTGGACGATTTAAACTTAATACCATTTATTCTTCTAAGTAATAACTACATCAACTAATAATACAACCTTAAAACTAAATCAGTAATCACCCACCACCAAACAACTTATAGACATTCATACATACATACATTCATACACATTCATAATAACCATTATAAAAATAAACAACAAGTGAAAATCTAATACACTTTAATGTATATCTCCAACCACCGATCAACGTTTACATATTTACAGTTCTATAGATATTAATATGAAGTTGGCCGTTTTAAGCTTAATACCATTCATTCTAAGTAGGACTAACTATGAAAACAACGACGACAACAAATACCATGATAGCTACAGAATAAATTATAAATTACCAATCACCCAACAACTTATGCATATTCATACTAGTACATGTCTGTATATTAACTAGGAAAACGCTAAAGTCCCGCCGCGTTGATGGATGAGCTTTCTTTAAAGTTTTTAGTTTGCGTGGAATATCTTTACTTTTGCAAATGCTTTGTTTTGCTGCCTACGCATTGTAGGTGATTGTTGTCAAGTTTCTATTGTTTCTTGTCAATTTGTTATTATTTACCGTAAAGAACTTATATTAAAAGCTTTATTTCTATGGATTCTGGCTAACTTTACCAACTTTTTCTTTCAAAGGGTACTACATCACCATAACCTTAATGTCCATGTATAATATGAACGTTGAAGCCCCACCCGTTTGGTCAGAATTGGCCCAAATGGCACGAAAATATCGCACAAAAAATCAAAAAAAATATATTAAAAGCTTTATTTCTATAGATTCTGGCTAACTTTTTCAACTTTTTCTTTCAAAAGGTACTACATCACCATAACCTTAATGTCCATGTACAATATGAACGTTGTAGCCCCACCCGTTTGGTCAGAATTGGCCCAAATGGCACGAAAATATCGCACAAAAAATCGAAAAAAATCGTAAAAGTACGATATTCATGAGAAATATTTCTTCGATTGTACCCAAAAACAATACACCTCTAAGTTCAGAGATTTAGAAGGTCCTGTCAAATTTTCATCAAGATCGGATATGCCGTTTGCCCGGTAGAGAGCGAACAAACAGACAAAAAAACAAACAAAAAAACAAAAACAAAAAAACAAAAAAACACCCGAGCTAAATTTTTTGGGGGTCAGTGAAATTAAAGTCTTCGCTTCGCTCATCCAATTAAGTGCAACACATAATTGCCATTATTTCTAAGTAATAAATATAACAACAACAAATCAACAAAAATACATTATGATCTATTGACCAATTTATCTTAAACCGAAAACCAATTTTTCCCCGCCACAAATAAAAACAAACATACAAACACACATTATATTATATTTAAATGAGGAATTGTCAAAAAAGTTTACCTTAATTGGGTATCGTGCCCGAAATCTCAAGCTTAGCATTTTGGGGCAAACTTTTATCGTTACACTAACTCAATTGTTCAATTTCTCAATTACAATCAATCACACGATTTCACCTACCTACTCGTTAATTAGGCAGTTATATCCCACCCCCTCGACGGCGCGGCTACTTCGTGACCCGCGCCTGCTGATTGTGTGTTATTTGAACCAGATTGGGCGTCAACGTGTTGATTCGTGGTAATTTAGGGCCAGAATGTTACTCGGTGATAAGAATACAAAATCAAAATTTAAATTATACTTCCGTCATTTTCATTACCAAGCTCAATTTTGTGGATGCTGATTGTGGATGATTTAAAATTGGTTGTGCACAAAAGTGTTGATTCGTGGCTATTCAAGGCCAGAATGTTAGGCTCGGTGATAAGAATTGAAAATCAAAATTGAAATTATGCCTGTGTGAATAGAGTTCAATTCTGTGATTGTAAATTGTGGGTTCTTTGAACTAGTTTGGGCATAAACGTGTCGACTTGCGCCTAAAACTTTTCATTACTGGGTTTCTACTCGTTACTTAACACACAAAGTGGAAATTAAATTTTGCTAGCAATGTAACAGTTGTAGAGTTAACCATGCCACATTATATAAATTTTTATTTGTTGTACGTGTTTTAAAAACAGCTTGTAGATGTTATTACTACGTAATAATATGGAACACTTATAAAGTTTATCTTCTATAGCTAGCGTTGGCTAGACAACTTAGGGGCCTATGATTTGCGTTTGTAGCTTTCTATAGTTTGGATTTTGGATTGACATAAATAATGTTGATGAAATAGCAAATTAGCAGCCAAACTAAACGAACTAAACAGTCATGAAATCCTAAAGGTTCGACACCACGTGGAAAAAAAATGTTTCCTATATTTTAATCGAAATAATGGCGTAATTTTAAGAGTTAACGATATTCACGAAAGGAAAATTAATTATCAATTAACATTTTGAAAAAGTTGTATTAAAATCCGGCTGCCGTGAGTTTCCTCGTCTGCTGCCGTAGTCAGAGACCAACCAAATACAAAAATTTGTAAAAAAAAACGGCAGCCAAGCTCTCCTTCAAAAGTCTCCGGCTGTGAATGCTGTGAAATATAGAAGTTGAGCCAAGCTTTTTATTCTTTCTCCCTAGTTTCGCTTTTAAAATAAGTAAGATCATTTCGCCTGTTGACGAGCGCCAAGCCAACGATTTTTGTGGTAAAAAAGTAAAATTTTTAAACTCGAAATCATAAAAAAAATGGCTTGGCCATGAACCAAATTCAATGGCCAAGGCAATTTTTTTTATGATTTCGAGTTTAAAAATTTTACTTTTTTACCACAAAAATCGTTGGCTTGGCGCTCGTCAACAGGCGAAATGATCTTACTTATTTTAAAAGCGAAACTAGGGAGAAAGAATAAAAAGCTTGGCTCAACTTCTATATCTCACAGCATTCACAGCCGGAGACTTTTGAAGGAGAGCTTGGCTGCCGTTTTTTTTTTTTACAAATTTTTGTATTTGGTTGGATATTACATCTTTTTGTTGTTCGTTCGCTATCAAGGTGTGAATGATTAAATTTGTTGAGTTCAAAGTTGTTTTTTTACATTTTTGGGCCCACGGTCCCCCCAAAGATACCCCTTAAATAAATAAATAAATTTTTATTTACAGACTACCCACTCAGTTATATAACTGATTTTCAGTGGGGGACTTTAAATCAAAGCGACCAAGCCAACCCTGCAGGCCCCGACGCAATCGACGAGTGAGCGATAACCAACCAAAGATCGATATTTTTAATAGGAAATATATCAATCAGTGGTATGGACAGTGCGAACACCCGCGGATCAACGCCAGAATCAACAAGGCCGATTCAGAACAACTCTGAAATTTATTATGTGCTTCGTTGCTAGGACGGCTCCAAAGTCACCGTTTACAAACTCCTAAGACAAGAACTGATAGACTTAAGTCCAAATCAGAAGTTAAAAAACTTCTGACTTGAGCGGGAATCGAACCCTGGCCCTTCTGCATTGGAAGCACATACGCTAACAACAAGACCAACGCACTAGCATAAGCACTAGATATTTATAATGGTTAAGAGCATGTTTAATTTCAAGCTTGTATACAAATTACTACGCCTGAGTAATTACGCGTTTTGATTTTGCTAGGACGGCTCCAAAGTCACCGTTTACAAACTCCTAAGACAAGAACTGATAGACTTAAGTCCAAATCAGAAGTTAAAAAACTTCTGACTTTAGCGGGAATCGAACCCTGGCCCTTCTGCATTGGAAGCAGATACGCTAACAACAAGACCAACGCACTAGCATAAGCACTTGATATTTATAATGGTTAAGAGCATGTTTAATTTCAAGCTTGTACAAATTACTACGCCTGAGTAATTACGCGTTTTGATTTTGATTTTGATTTTGATTTTCCCCGGTCCCAATTGCCCGGTTTTGTTATATGAGGTACATCTGAGTGTGGCCCAAGTTTCAAAGTTCTAAGATGAACCGTTTTCTCGGTATAGCGTATTATTCATAAGAGTACGGAATTACCTACTTTTGATAATTTTGTTTTTTTTCCGGTACCCGTTAACCAATTTTGCTTTCCATATTCAAAAGTGATAAAGAATGAGAGATATCAAAATGTATTCCACGTTTGAAACATCTCAGTTGTAGCGTTTTCTTTGAATGATTCATTTCTTAAAGTTCAGATATGTTTTTTGTCATTTTTGGGCCCATGGTCATCCCAAATTTAGCCCCTTGTGTTTTGGACGCAAGATATTTATAATGGTTAATAGCATGTTAAATTTCAAGTTTGTACAAATTACCACGCCTTGGTAATTACGCGTTTTGATTATCATCCAAATTTTGATTTTCTCCGGTCCCTGTTACCCGATTTTGGTTTTGAAAGCAAAAGGCACTGCGTCTGAAATACACCTAAGTGTGGTCCAAGTTTCATAGTTCTAAGATTTACCGTTTTCTCTGTAGGCTAAAGAACTCTCCGCGGAGAACTGCCACCCACCCACCCAACCACCAGCCACCAGCCACCAGCCAGCCTTAAGGAATTTGACGATGTTGAGAGCCTTTTTTAACACAGAACGAGTTGTCGGATCGGGTTGATTTTTTTTTTGGTATGTCATGGACCACATACCAGGTCATATACCGAGTTTCAAGATTGTAACTCTTTCGGGGCGGCGTGTGCAGATAGCTGAAAACCCCCCAACTCTTGTAGGTGTATATAGGGCCGGAGTTCGGTGTCGCCTAAGCATCGCATCGCTTGTCTGCCGGGCGACGACCGTCGCCCTAGATAATACAAGGCCTTGTTTTGGCGCAGGCGAAAATTTTGAAAATCGGGTTTTTAGAGGGCGTTTGGTGCGTTTTATAGAAAAAAAGTAGTGGCCTTAAGGCAATACCAAAATAATGTAATTTTTTGTGCAGTCGATACTCGAAACTCGAAAACCGCCAAAAGGAATTGGAACGCTAACGTCCTGACGAGATTAATAGAGAGTAGGTAGTATAATGTATAGAAAAACGTATTCCGCAGGTATGTGTTATTACACTTATATTAACGCGGTTCAATGTCCCGAAAACCGTTGAATAATTTTGTAAATAACTTTATTTTTCGACTCTATAATTTGATATGTTAAGAGCCTAATGCATAGACAGGTTTCAGGCGCGGCTGCAGAGTGTTAGAAATAAAATAACAAGCTCTAGTTATGATCAAATAATTATGAAAAAATTCAACCATACTCAAAAATAAATTTTGAACACATCGGATTTGTCTATTTTTTTCTTTGGTCGGTAATTGCTTCGGAAAAAAATGATAACTTTGGAACTTGATGATGAACTTTACTGCATTGAAATAAGCAATATTCATTTTTTTATGACAGTGCAGTTTTAATTTTACTATTCTGAACACTGTGGCGAAATTTGATATTGTTTGAACCATAATTATGGTCATAATCGTTAAATTACATCAGTAAAAGTTACACAAAACGGCTCAGAAGTAGGCCCAAAATGGGATTTGATGGCTGCACAGAGTTCCGCGTCTGTGCGTTAGGATCGTATGTACGAAAGCCGATAACGGCAGCTTTGACGTCATCACAGTCTGATATCGCCATCGTGAGGTAGGGCCTACCCCGTCAAACGCAAATGTCGAGCCCTACCAGTGACCCCTACCACTGACACTTACTTTGTTTTTATGTTCATATAATTTTCGTAACATGACGACAGTAACCATAGCAAATTTAATAAAAAGCATTGTATCTTGGCAACTAGGTACAGATTGTAAACAAAATAAACAAAAGAAGGTAGCTTTTGTTTCTGGGAAATCGGTTTTGAAAAGCAGTGCATCCACCGCTTGCTTGATGTATCATGAGAAATGAACTTAGTAATTATGTTGCCATTATTTTATTATCACATGATACAATGTAGTGAAGAATAAAATATGTATTGATTAACGTTTACGATGCTTGGTAAACATAGAGAAATTAACTCAAATTATCCAATAATAATTTCTACATCAAAGAGTCCCATGGCCTTGTAAAGTTGTGAAGAAGAAAATAACTGAGGCGGTTGCATACTTCTTTATGACATCTTTGAATGTGGATGTCTACAGACACGTCATGGTTTTCGAGTACAAATTAATCTGAGTAATGAGTGACCCGCGTTTAGACTTTCGTTATGGGAAGAAAAAGAACATGCAGCCTTCAAGACATCGCAAGACAAACCGAGAGGCAAACCTTCGTAACTGGCGAGCATCAAAGACGTAAGTAAATTCATACTACCATCTCCAGGGCCCCAGGCCCCCGATTCATGAACATTTTTATCCCGGGAGAGGCAGAGTTAGGTGGTATAAGCACGCTCCAAATCGAATTTACGAATTTATCCCGCCTCGCCCAAGAATAAGAAAATACGTAAACAGTTGAACTATATTTTGAATTTTGCTTCTATGCGTAAAACGAGACAAGTTGTCATTAGCCTACTCTCATAAAACAAAACAGAAACCGTCCCGGGCCTAGGCCCAGACGTAGAAAATTGATAATACAACTGTGTAGGTCTTAAGTTCTCTTAGGCTATAGGACTAGAAATATGAATACAAATCACGTTTGACAAGTCCTAGGCCTCTCCTAGCCAACCCTAGGTCTTCACGACCTTGTTCAGACACTCAAACACAAATAACTATTTTTGATTACTAATAGCCTAATGCAGATAAACAATAGTATGATTGTCCTAGGCCAGCGGTTCTCAACCGCTGTGTCGCGATCAGTTGTGAGGTGTGTCGCAAGTATTATTGTTATATTGAAGTCTATTCAAGTACGCAAGTCGCCACTAACATGAACGCTATATACCGCCAAAGTTTTAGGGGTGAATTGAAAGTAAGTGACAGCTAGGGGTGTGCGAGTACCCGAAATTTTGACTTGAGTCTAATATTTGGTAAGCATTTAAAAAACACGATTTTGGTGGAGGTGCCGGGTCGCGTGCGTGTCAGAAAACGTAAATATTGCTATGCATTTTTGATGCTACCTTACCAATCTTGTTTTTCGAAAGAAAAAAAAGGACTATGAACATAAGCAATGAAGGAAGGTGATATGAGGCACGTAGAACTCTGTGGGTCTAAGTCCATTTTAATAAACAGATGAAGTTAGTCCAACAATCGGTTGAAATAGAAGTTATCTTTCAGTGCAACCATGTTCCAAATCCATAGTTGAACACAGGTCTTCATTCAAGTTGCAACTATGGATTTGGAAAATGGTTGCACTGAAAGATAACTTCTATTTTTACCGATTTTTGGACTTAGACCCATAGAGTTCTGCGTGCCTCATATGTCAATTTTACAGTTGCAATGCCGCAAGTAAGTTGGAGAGATGACCCATTAATTCTATTCCCTTTCTTGAAATAGAAGAAAAGTATTTCTTCAAACCCTCCTGAAGGCAGGTCAAGTGTTGAATTCTTGAACTGACCTTTGGATTTTATTTCCAACTTACTTGCGGCATTCATTGTAACTGTAAAATTGACTTATCACCTTCCTTTATTGTTTTCTGACACGCGCGCGACCCGGCACCTCCACCATTTGTACGAATTGGGCCAAATTTTCTCTAGGCTACCCGGCACCTCCACCAAAATCGTGTTTTTTAAATGCTTACCAAATATTAAACATAAGTCAAAATTTCGGGTACTCGCACACCCCTAGCTGTCACTTACTTTCAATTCACCCCTAGAACTTTGGCGGTATATAGCGTTCATGTTAGTGTCGACTTGCGTACTTGAATAGACTACAATATAACAATAAAATTAATTAACAAAATACTTGCGACACAGTGGTTGAGAACCGCTTGCTTAGAGACCGGCAGAGAGGGGTGGGAACTAGACATGCAACTCACGAGTCATGTCGATTGCTATAATAATTACGACGAGGGGCCCAAGTAAAATTAATTTATAATGTTAAGAAAACTAGCAATAATAGCTTCAAGTGTTATTAAAATAGTCATCATCATGCAATTTTATCATCATAATCAAATTAAAAACTAAATGATGATACCAATTATAACGAATAATTTAATTTCCAGCAATTAAACTTTGCAACGACAAAAAACAAAGTAAGAGGGAGAAAAAATGAAAGCACCATCGCCGAATCAAACTCGCTTTGTGTGTGCCTTGCAGTGTTTTTGTTTTTCAAATACCATTCTAAATACTACGAAGAACACTGGGTTATTTTTATGTACGTGCAGATGTGTAATATAACTATATGTAGTGTATGTATGTACGTAACTGTAATGTAAAAGTGATCTGCAAAACACGTTCAAATCTGTTTTGAGTTCTCTCTATTCCAAAAATACGAATTTGATTTGCAAGTTTTTGTATTTTAAAATGTCTGTATTCACGAGTATATTTTTATTGGGTAGCTGATTCTGCGTGTGCTCTCCCATCATTCTCGCGCTGCAGTTGTGACCATTCCTCAGTCTCACAAGATCAATGTTGCTTTGCGAGACAATGATTACTGATTTATACATACATTATGGTATTCTTACCCATGCACGTATCTGTACGCGGCATGCTTTTACTCCAAGATGAGGGTGGCGGGTATTTCTATTCTTTCAATTTGGTTACCATACTTTTGACCATTTCGTTGCATGTTTCGCCTGTGGTGGCTAATGGTTATCAACATAAACTGTTTCATTGTTTAGAGTGAAACTTCATAAGCTATATGCTATGCTTCTCCCAAACAACAAACAAAATAATTACAATAATTACCATTGTAATGCATAACAAATAAATAAATTACCTATTAGTTATCTTATTAGTTAATCAAAACAATATTTTGGGACAGAACCTTTGGCGAACAATCTCATTTTCTGTAATGAAAATAAAGATACAACTCACTTGTCCTAAGTTACATTTACAATATTTCAGTGTTCTGGACGAAAAAGATTCAAACAATACCGCTACCAGCTCAGTCAGCTACGAGGTCACTGATGAAGCCACAACTTTCGATGATGAGTATACTTATGACAGAGAGAACTCATCCTATGACCGAGACGAGTCCGTACCCTATGACCGAGAGGTGACATCCCATGATCCAGAGAAGACGACATCTCCCGAACATGAACTTTTGATTGAAACGAACACCCCTGGGCAAGTAAACGAATTTAGAATCTGCGGTCGGCGAGTTGTTGACATTCAATATTTCTTTAAAAAACTTCAAGAGATAAATAATCACTCACCAACTGACAGTTGTTCCATATCCGACATGGAGATTATTGGGGAAGTCAAGCGTGGTTTCAATTCAATATTAAGAGAGTATAGGACATGCGTTTTAGGCAAATTGCTGTTCGCTCGGCCAACTGACACCACAGGTGTCTGTAATTTTAAACATATGTCACTAATGTGGAATTATAGGGCTCTACAGTAACACATTTTAAAATTTTGTTTTAAAATAATTTATAAAATTAAATTAGTTTTCACGAATTTTGATTTTGTTAAAAACTCCAAAATTGACCATATTCGTGATTTTTTCTGACTGATTAAGTGAAAATTTGGAAAATCTGTGACGACAGGGCTGTCTATGTATGCTTTATTGACAACTTTGCAAAGTTTCATATACGTCGGATGCATCTTGGCCGAGCGAATAGCTATTTGCTAACAGCCAAATGTGTCCCATTCCCTCTTAAAGTTACAGTGTCGAATGTGTAACGCAATTCAACGGGTGTATACTGATGACCCCGGGCGAAAAGATATCGACGTTAACACCGCAACAGTGGCAGGGGCCATGACAATAGGTATAGGCCACGCTCAACTAGAAGAGTTTGCGTCTGCCCTCAATGCCCCAGCCTGTCGCCGAAGGATGGGAGAAAACGGCCCTTCAAGACATGAAGGACGCCGTTGCCGAAGAGGTTCGTCTTGCCTTGGAACGAGGAGACGTCGATAGTGAAGGCCGGGCGGTGTTGACCGTGGTGTGCGACGGGTGTTGGAGTAAGCGCTCGTACCGCAAGAATTACAACGCACTTTCTGGAGCGGTAAGCGAACACATTCATCTATTATGGGTATACAAATCAATAAAAACTTTGTTTGATCTAGAGCTATGATATAAATAAATGATTATAATAAATTTGAATTCACACTTCCATTGTTGTTTATAACAGCCGACGGGTAAGAGGGCTGTACAAGTATGGTGTCTTATGCAAATTAAAATAAAAAATTAGATATAGAGAGTAGATACATAGCTAGAATAGAGAGTATTATAAACCTAAGAGTTCCCTATATATATTTGATATTTTTGGGGGAACTCTTGCATCTAGTTGTTTTTGGATTGACAAGAATATAAACGACACATTATTGCGGATTAGTAAAAAATTAATGCCGAAATTCACCAATTTTGATGATTTTGCAAGAATCCGAAATCCTCAAAATCAATATAATTAATTTAGAATTGTTTGTGATTGTTGTTTTTTTATGTGACTTCATACAAGACTGTTATTATGACTATAACATTTGTTCAAAGTTTGGTATTAATTTATCCCTATTGAAAACTATTAGTGTCGATGTACTCGGTACGTTACTAGTTTATTGTGTTTTATTTTACAGGCGGCGATTGTGGGTTACTACACTCAAAAAGTACTTTTCATGGCAGTAAGAAACAAATATTGCATCGTATGTAGTAAAGCTTCAAACAAGGCAATACCACCAGGCGAACATAAATGTTACAAAAATTGGACAGGTAGCTCTACTAGTATGGAGGCAAGTATTATTGTAGAAGGGTTTCGGCGAAGTGAAGAAATGTATGGCGTGCGCTATGGCAAAATGATTGCAGACGGAGACAGCAGTGTTTATTCGAAGATTTTAGAAGCTAGACCTTACGTTGACTTGACAGTAGAAAAGATTGAATGTAGGAATCACTTACTCCGTAATTACTGTGAAAAACTTCGCAACATCGCAATGGACGCGTCCCTGAAAAACACATTCCTTAGGCAAGCTCTTCAGGCAAAAATTTTAAAACTACGCAGAGCCGTGACAAGTGCGATAAAACATTATAAAGATCGCGAGGACATCTCAATAAACAATAAAATAAAATAAATTCGGAAGGACATTGCTAACAGCCCCTTTCACGTGTTCGGCGATCATCAAAATTGCTCCGACTACTTTTGTACTGGACCGAAAGAAAATGAAGTAAATCGAATACCAGCTTTACGTCGCAGCGGAATTATTGATAAAGTAATCACAGTGACTCGTCGACTCGTTGACAACGCAGAGAGCCTGTTGAAAGACGTTGACAATAATCCTGCCGAGCATTTTAATTCGGTAGTGACTAAAAAGGTTGGTAACAAGAGAGTGAACTTTAGTCTCAAAGGGGGCTATTCTGCTAGAAGCTATGCTTCCGTTGTTTCACACAACACGCATACTCCCATGTATAGGCTCCACGAGACCATGTTTGGAAACAGTCCCGGTACTTACAGCAAACGAATGGAGCTTCGTAGGAAGAGAAGAGCATTACTTCAATATCGAAAAGAATATCGCCGACGAAAGCTATTTACAGAAAAGACAAAGTCAGCCCCTGACAAAGACTATGGCCCAAACGCTGAGCAACCCGACATGCCAGAAGCTCTTTTCAAAGAGAGGTGTGAAGAGTTTCTCAAAGGACTGAAACGCACGCCGGAGGAGCTCGCTCAGCTGGAGAGAGATACGGTTTCCCAGAGTAACAGTGGACGCTGGATCGAGGAGCGCCGTCGACTCCTGACAGCGTCAATGTTTGGACAAGTTTGCAACCTCCGCGAAACGACTAGTTGCAAAAATACTATTAAACAAATTCTTTACAGTGGGGAGTTGCATTCGAAAGCAATTGACTACGGGAAGGAACATGAAGATGATGCTATCAAGGAAATGGAGCAGCTACTTGGGATTACTGTGGACAAATGTGGGCTATTTGTTGATCCAGCTATTCCGTTCCTTGGTGCCACTCCCGACGGTTTGATCGGTGATGATGGTCTTGTTGAAATCAAGTGCCCTTATTCAGCCAAAGATGTGACTCCCGAGGAAGGTATTGAAAAGGGGAAAATAACGTTCTGGAATTTCGACAAGAAAACAGAAAAAGTAACAACAGTAAAACGAAAGCACAACCATTTCTTTCAAATACAAGGGCAACTTCACGTCACAAACAGAAATTATGCTCTGTATGGAGTATGGACTTCCCTGGGTATGAAAATTGAAAAGGTAATGAAGGACGACGCATTTTGGGAAATGGAGGTGAGTGGGAAACTAAACAAGTTTTACATGGATTCCGTATTGCCTGAATTGGTTGATCCTCGCCAACGTCGTTCAATGGAAATACGCGATCCATGTTATATCCTTGACGCAAGGAAGAAACATGCTCAAAATAAGGAAGAAAAAGCTTTTAAAAAATCAACTCGCAATTGAAGAGAAAAAGGAACGTCCCCGAAGAAAAAAACAAAAAAAAGAAAACAACGTAATCTACTTTAGGCCTACATTATGTTGACACAGTGATGCAGTCGATTCATTCGTCAACAGGTCTGTTCGTTCGCAGACATAGTGTATGCGAATAAACGACAAACCTTTACATCAACGCTAATTTTTTGTGCCAACATTTTGGTCCATTTTACCTACTAGTAGTGGTAGCCTATTTTATCGATCGACATGCTTGTAACACTAACCGATTTTTTCATTGAAATGTTTTGTAGCATGATTATTTATGATGATTGCAATTTGATTTATGGCTAACCTTAAATACATGTGGATAAGCCCTTGACCATGAGGTTTCTCAAGAAACCTAATCTCAAGAAAGAACATCCCAAGAGGCTGCAGAACAGAATACATCCCTGGTTTAAATGGAGATGCCAAACCCCTGCTGGACCGCTACAAGGCCTTGTTCGAGGAAGACCCATTTGCAGAAGAGACGATGGAAGCTGGAGAAGTACTCATGGCAGCCATAGCGGAGGACCGGAAGACAAAGTGGTGTGAACTTGTGGAGAATCTGGACATGAAACAGAACAGCAGAAGGGCCTGGAAACTCCTGAAAAACCTTAGTGGGGATGCGACAAAGCCAAAAAATAACTTCACGGAAGTAACTCCAAACCAGGTAGCTAGCCAACTGCTCATCAACGGCAAGACGTCCGGAAGAAAGTTGAAACATCCTATAGTGCGGGACGTGGAACACGAGACAGACCATCTTGGTACAGGGTTTACTATGCCAGAACTTGAAGCTTCCATCAAGGCCCTAAAGCGGAACAAAGCGGCTGGTGTGGACGAGCTCAGGGTTGAGCAAATTCAGAATTTCGGCCCAAAGACTCTACAATGGCTTCTGGAGCTTATGAATGCCTGCGTATCGCAGATGACAATACCGAAGATGTGGAGACAGGCAAGAGTGGTCGCTCTACTGAAGCCAGAGAAAGACCCCAATGACCCCAAAAGCTTCCGCCCTATATCCTTGTTGTGCCACCTTTTTAAGCTCCTAGAACGACTTATCCTGAACCGTATCGCGAGCACCTTGGAAGAAAGGTTTATACCACAACAAGCGGGTTTCAGACCTGGTAAATCTTGCTGCGGACAAATCCTTAACCTTACCCAACACATAGAGGACGGCTTTCAGAGGAAGGAAATCACGGGCGTCGTTTTCATAGACCTTACGGCAGCATTCGACACTGTAAACCACAGGAAACTACTGAGGAAAGTGTATGAGGAGACGAAGGACTTCCGACTTACAACGATGATCGGTACTTTACTACAGAACAGAAGGTTCTATGTTTTGCTGCCGGGAAAGAATAGTCGTTGGAGAGTGCAGAAGAATGGACTGCCCCAGGGAAGCGTGTTGTCGCCAGCACTTTATAACGTCTACACCAACGACCAGCCGCCCCCTGCGACTACATACGGTAGTACATTTTTGCTGACGATGCAGCGTTGGCAGCCCAAGGCTCTAGTTTCACGGAGGTCGAGGGAAAACTGTCAAGTGCCCTGGAGGAACTCTCCCAGTACTATGACTCGAACCAGTTGAAGCCAAACCCGAGTAAGACACAGGTGTGTGCTTTTCACCTGAAAAACCGCGAGGCCAGGAGAGAACTGGATATAGTTTGGAGAGGTAAAAAACTCCAACACTGCCTGACACCTAAATATCTGGGTGTCACACTGGATCGCACGCTAACTTTCAAGCAACACTGTACATTATTTATTTAGCGTATGGAAGCAACAGCTTAAAAATTCAACAATGTCAAGGATGTAAAACAAAAGTCGTTAAAATTATAAGTCATAAACATAAATCTAAGTCAGCCAGCCAGGCCAACGCGTCAGGTGTTGCTCCATGGATCTCGGACCAGTCGCCCTGGTACGAGCGTAGGCGGCATTCCCTCACAATGTGGTAGATGGTCTGACGAGGTTTGCTACAGTCACAGGCGCTGGATGG
Organism: Sweltsa coloradensis; assembly: GCA_024449915.1. Taxonomy (NCBI): domain Eukaryota; kingdom Metazoa; phylum Arthropoda; class Insecta; order Plecoptera; family Chloroperlidae; genus Sweltsa; species Sweltsa coloradensis. The sequence continues at coordinate 21,205 of JAMZAV010005439.1, read as the reverse complement.
TATCGCGCCCCACTTGAACAGGGAGTCTGCGCATCGACCATGATTGGTTCTTATGCGGTTTAGTCTGGTCCACAGGTGTCTGGACAGGTCAAAGCCTGGTACGGGGGTAGTTGGGTCTACAATTAGTGAGTTTGGTGAGAATTCCGTCCACATCCTTTTCCATTCTACATCACTGTCGAAGTTAGAATCTTGTAGTTTGGCAGCTTGCCTCAACGATGGGTTCCGCGACTTCAATCGCCGGCGGAACATTATATCGTAATCTTCATGAATAGGCAAATTCTGGTTTTGGCATATTTTGTCGAATTCTCTGAGGAGCGCTTTTGAGCGTCTTTGAGATGGTGGGGTGATATTGCTCAGGACTGGTAGCCAATGAGTCGGCGTTGATCTGATTGTCCCGGAAATCGTCCTCATTGAAATATTGAGCTGGGTATCTATCAAGCGAGTATGCGTGCTGTTCAACCAAGCTGGAGCACAGTACTCTGCTGTCGAGTACACCAGAGCAAGGGCAGCAGTGCGCAATGTTGCGGGCGAGCTCCCCATGAAGTCGAAGCAAGTTTGTAAATTAGGTTATTTCTTGTCTTAAGCTTGGCTGCACGTTATAGAGATGTTGTTTAAACGTGAGAGATCTGTCTAGCATTATTCCGAGATACTTTGGATGAAAGTTATGTTGGAGTACAGCACCATTGAAAACTACTTGAAGCGGGACGTGGGCCATCTTGTTGTTCAAGTGAAAACACGCTGATTCCGTTTTACTGAGGCTGGGGGTGAGTCTCCAATTTTTGAAGTAAGCACTCAGGCCTTCCAGGTCTTGTGTGAGAACTTCTTCAGCGACGTGAATGTCCTTGTGTTGGAAGGTCAAAGCTAGGTCGTCTGCATACTGGAATTTTCTAGCCTTTGTCTCCGGCATGTCGTGTATATAGAGGTTGAACAGCAGCGGAGCAAGAACAGATCCTTGCGGTAACCCGTTATTAAGTTGCATCTGCTTGCTTTTAGTATCGTTCATAAAGACTTCAAAGGTGCGATTACTGAGCATAGTATTGATAAGTCTGCTTATACGTTTGCATGGCACAACTTTCAGGAGCTTGTAGATTAATCCCGTACGCCACACTGTATCGTACGCTGCAGTTAGGTCCACAAAAACTGCCGCTGTTTTTAAGCTTTTTCTCAAACCCAGCTTCAATGTGTTTGTTAAGGACATGACTTGATCGGCGCAGCTGCGGCCTCGGCGGAATCCAGCCTGCTCTATCGGGATGACTACATTAACTGCATGCTCAATTCTGTTATAAATAAGCCTTTCCAAAACTTTGTAGCAGCTGCTCAAGAGCGCAATTGGGCGATAGCTTTCAGCTCTGTCGGCTGGTTTGCCAGGCTTGAGAATTGCTAGGATCTTCGATTTCCTGAATTCCCTGGGGTAATTTCCAGATGATAAAATATCGCTATAAAACCTACAGAGCCACCTTTTGGTATTCTTCCCACAGGCCTTCAGGAATTCAGGATGGATCTCGTCAGGGCCTGCTGCCTTCCCAGCTTTAGTACTTGCTATGGCTACTTCCAACTCAGGCATGGTAAAATCTCTGCTAAATTCTGACGAATCAGGGGTGGAAGCTCTTAAGTCTTTGAGAGATCTTCTGATCGTCCTCGTGAATTCCTTGTCGGCCTTAGCCTTGGAGGTTTCGACGATCCGGCGAGCTACAGCCTGAGGGTTGACTTTGGGTAAAGTTGGTGTGATCACATTAGCGCCTCCAAGTTTACGCAGGATGCCCCAAGCTTTTCTGCTTGAATGGGTGAAATTTAAGTTGTTCATTGTGTCTTTCCACTTGTTTCGGCGTGTCGTGTCCAATGAGTCTAAGAGGTCCTCAGCTATTTCTAGATCTCCAGATTGGAGGAATTCTTGGTATAGTCTGTCACTTTCTACACTCCCCCCGGAATGTATTCCTTTCGGTAACCACGCGGGATGTATCTCTTGGCAGTTGAAATGACTGCTCCAACGAATCTAGTATAGTTGTGGGCAGACGGAGGAATCCAACGGACGATAAAGTCTAGCTCTTTGGAGAATGATTCCAGTCAGCTTTGTTGAAATTCCATCTAGGTCGAGGGATAGAGTCTATCAGTGGGATTTTGATACCACTTTCTAGTAAAACACTGTACAAACACGAAGGGAAAGGTCAGCGCCCGAAACAACATTCTACGAAAGCTGACAAGCAAAACCTGGGGAGCACAACCATCCATGCTTCGGACATCAGCGCTCACACTGTGGGTGTCGGCCCCCGAGTATGCCGCTCCAGTGTGGAGCGCTTCTGTGCATCGAAGCGAGTCGACGTCGCAATTAATGAAACTGTGCGGATCGTGACGGGCTGCCTAAAACCAACCCCGGTACATAAGTTGTACCCGCTTATCGGGATAGCACCCCCTCATATCCGCCGGATAACCGCAGCAGACGTGGAAAGGACGAAGCAGGAGACAGACCCTCGCCACCCCATGTATGGACACCAACAGGCGGCAAAACGACTTCGTTCCAGAAAGAGCTTTTTGACCAGAACTCACGTTCTTAGAAGTTCACCAGAGGCAAATTGTGTCGCCCACTGGAACAGCAAACTGCTTGCACCCAACATTGCACCAAGGGAAGAGATCGCTCCAGGTGGTAACAGTCCCTTCGCGGTTTGGCGGACATTAAACCGATTAAGAACTGGAGTGCCGAGATGCGGGACCAACATGCATAAGTGGGGCCTTTTACCAGCTGACCAAGAGCCCATGTGTGAGTGCGGACAGGTACAGGATCCGAGTCATCTCCTGATTTGCCCCCGCCTCGACGAACCATGTACCCTTCGCGATATCTTGGAAGCAAATGCGAAAGGAATGGCTGTTGCAAATTTTTGGAAATATTGTGTTTCACCGGACACGGAAAGTAAGTAAGTATGAGGTTTGATTTGTTGCACGTCCTGCATGCGAGAATCCTTTTCTAGCTGTGCTTGTGCGATGAGTCACCAGCTCAGCTATGCGCCCATGCGTGTAGTGTGTAGTGCACAATCGTACACGCGAGGAAGAGGTATGGAGGGTGATACTGAATGAAAATTATGCTAAAATTAGCATAATATTTAATTATCGTAGCAGCAAGACGTCCAGTTCGGCATACCTACTTTCGAGTCACATTTGAGATATGACTTCATTTATTTATTAAATATAATACAATTTATGAAATCACATAAACCAACGAAACTTGGTAGAGTTTAGAAAGCTGCATATTATCTATGTATGTGTGTTTACTGTTTAGTGCTGTACTCTGTAAAAAAAAACACGTATTAAAATTTGTTTTTTGTCACACCAGACTTATTATTCTCCGAAAGCGACTTATGTTTTTGTGTGTCATTGTTGGACTTTGAATATCACTGGCATATGACCCACAATTTAAAATCATAAATGCAAAATATTTCCAATTCAAATTATACTTGTGTACATAAGCACGCAATTTATTTAGTAATAATATTGCATTGTTATTTTTTTATCGGTGTTCTTGTGTAGGGATAACATCATCGTAAAGCTACATCCCGAAAGAAATATGCCGTATTTAGGTAGTGAGCCGCCCCTAGGCAATTAAATTTTGACGCCCCCACCACCACGCAAATCACTACTTAACGGTTTAGGTAACGGTTTTAAATTTAAATTTTCTTCTACTCTGCAACAAAGTTGTCTGTCTCAGATGCTGCATGCAGCAGCTTGCACCACAGTAAAACACGCGAGTCTTACTTTACGAACCCTTTGATTACGGGATCGGGATAAGAAGACTAAATAAATAAATAAATTCGTATTTAGAGTCTACCCACTCAGTCATATAACTGATTTTCAGTGAGAAACAGTAAACCAAAGCGACCAAGCCAACCATGTAGGCCCCGACTAAAGCTATAGCTGTACGAAGGACCGGTCGCCGAAGGCGATTTTTTTGCAAATTGTCAACTTTTAATAGCTTCAAAACACGTTTTAAAATCTAAAATTACATAATACGATATAATAAAAATAAATAATACAATAAATTAAACTAACATTGTAATATGTGTTTCGTTCTTGTGCCGCCCCCCAAGAGCTGCCGCCCCTGGACCCGTGCCTAGTGGGCCTCCTAGGTACAAGGACGCCCCTGAAGTTGCCGCAAACCTCAATACTATGTTCGGGGCAAAGAAAGACGCAAAGAACTGTAATCCCAAAGTGTTCCTTATGTTTAGCGCAATCAAATGGTGCAAATATATTTTTAATTGGCGTGATAGAAGTACACAATTATCCACGTTACAACTTCTGTGATTATCTATGGGCTCAACACGACTTTGGAATGCGAGAAGGCCTTCGCCATTCGAGTAATTTGCACAGGAAAGTCATAGTAATTGTTTCTGTCATAAATTACGAGTGAATAATAATAATGTGATGAGTAAAAAAAATTTAAAAAGGTTTTCCCAGACGGGTCTCGAACCGGCGACCTCTCGCATTCAGAACAAACGCGCTGACCAGTCAGCCAACACGACTCCGGAGAGCGCTCGGTTTCCAGCGATACTTATGCAGAGGCACGCTAACTTGCGGCGAGCGTAAATCAGGAAACTTTCAATAGCTTTAAAACCTTCTGCCGATATTTCTAGAGTGTAATTTACGTCTCTATACATGAGATGTACATTATAATTATTTATTTTGTCATTAAAAACTTTCGATGTGGCAGTCAAGTCGCGTGAAATCATCCAACTCGCCACCAAATATCTCGTGGTTTGAAACGTGAAAAAACATTCGTTCCAAGTCACCGTGCGACTCGTGGACTTGTTCCCAAGACTACCGATTTGGAGAGTTTGAAGGACTTGAAACAATAACGCGACTCTGAACGGAGGCGAGTAATCTCAACCACTGCCTCCAAGATGTTCGTGGTGGCTAACGAGGAGCCACGACGAACATCCAGGAGGCAGTGGTCTCAACAATCAACTCTCAAGGCTTGGCTTCCTGGTAATGCTGGTAGCCTAGGACCAAGGAGGTATGAATAATGTAAGGAGACAGCATGTCGCCGTCAAAACCATAGCCACTTTGAACGACAATGGTGGTGCGCGAAAGCCTCGAACCCAAAGCAAGGTCGTCGGTATTATTAGAGCTCATTGTCAAAGCTATGAACATTCCAAAACAAACAAAAACGCAGCACATCAACAAAAATTAAATTTCAACTCTTTATTATTCATTCTCATATTGATACAAGAGTTTTATCAATGTTTTAAGTATAATATCAGCTGTTTCAGTGCCGTCGATGGTAGTCGCCATATTGGTCAGCACCAACGAGAAGAAGTAAATACTGCGAAAAACTCTGTTTTAGTAGCTGCCATATTGGTCAGCACCAACGAGAAGCAGCAAATACTGCGAAAAACTCGATCAGAGACGTTCAAAACGGCCACGTTCATTTGTACAGCCACAGATAGCGCATGCTGTCTCCTTACATTATTCATACCTCCTTGCCTAGGACCCTGGGGAGAAGACGCAACTGTATTGACAGAGCTACCGATAGCGGACGATTTAGTTTAGGTAGTCGCCGCAAAATTTGAAAACGCTCAGTCCTGCTTTCGACTCTTAATGAAATTGCTTTATAGCGTACATGACCTTGCAAAACGGGGGGTCTAGTGGGAAGGCCCCTAAAGTTAATGCTGGTCCGGAGCGCACAGCGCCTTTAAGCTTTAAAAAAAATAGTGGTGACGGGACTATTAGCAATTCACAATGGTCTACTCCAGATTTTTACCTAGGTTACCAGCCCCTGGTTACGACGGTCTGACTGACAGTGACTGACGCATAGAAGTATTGTCAAGGACGCTACAATATCGCAAACCAACATGGGCGATGTACTACGCAACGCATTCTTATCTCGTGCATGAGAGTTCATTTCGTAAATACCCTTACTAAAATTTTTGTAAACCGATCGATAACCAACTAATAACCAAATAGCAACCCAGAAGACATAACCTTTCAATAACCATTTGTAAACAAACTGATAACATTTGTTTCAAAAAGTTATCAAATGGTTATCATAGATAACCATTTGTAAACCTCTTCTTTTGTTGATTTGGAAAACATGTGATAACCAACTAATAACCAAACGATAACCATTTATAAACGAATTGTAAACCAAATAACAACCAATACATAACCATGGTTATCAGAGGTAAGGAACACCAGCGCGATCTAGTAGTCGCTCAAATAACCAAAATCAAATCAGATTACAGAATCAAATATTCTAAAAATAAATACTTTCAATGACGTTAGGACTTCAATTCATATATGTACATACCAAGGAAACAAATAAGCACTGGATGGAAGAAGAATTAGACAATTAAATTTTATTGGTGACTGTCGGTCTCGATCCCGGGATCCCTTCCTCCATAGCTCGACGCTCTCTCCAACTGGCCACGGAACCTGTGCCAGTAACAGCGCGCAGGCTTGCTTATAACGTTGGGCCGCGCGCTTGTATCGTGTATTGCAGAATGCAACGTCTTTATTACTCAATATTGCAATTTTATTTTTAATTTCGTTCCCAACATAATGATTTAACAATATCTGGATTCTTCGAAATGATAATTCTTCCGATTATCCCTCACATCATGTGTTTCATATCTATGCGCCTGACTGATCATTTTCTACATGTATATCATACAGTCATCAATATAATAAACGGTTTATGTATACAATAACTATGTATAATATACATAGTACACAGTTCGCTCCGAATTAAGAAAAAAAGGGCACTTCAGGGAAATTTTATGCTTTTGGATGTAATATTAAGGATTTAGATTTAACTTATCATTTGATTTAAATCAAATACATATAGTTGTAAATCAATTAAAACCATAGTTGCCATTTAAGTTATTATTATTATAATTATTATTATTATTTATTGGATGAACGTAGCGAGCGAAGCGAAGATTTCAATTTCACTGACCCCCAAAAAAATATCTCGGGTGTTTTTTGTTTGTTTGTTTTTTTTTGTTTGTTTTTTCTGTCTGTTTGTTCGCACGATTCCGGGCAAACGGCATATGCGATCTAGATGAAAATTGAAGGGGACCTTCGAAATCTCTGAACTTAGACGTGCCACGTTTTTGGGTGCAATCGAAGAAATATTTCTCATGAATATCGTACTTTTACGATTTTTTTCGATTTTTAGTGCAATATTTTCGTGACATTTGGTCCGATTCTGACCAAACGGGTAGGGCTACAACGTTCATATTTCACATGGACATTATGGTTATGGTGATGTAGTACCTTTTGAAAGAAAAAAGTGAAAAAGTTAGCCAGAATCCATAGAAAGAAAAAGTTGAAAAAGTTAGCCAGAATCAATAGAAATAAAGGTTTTAATATAAGTTTTTTAATTTTTAGTGCGATATTTTCATCGCATTTGGGCCGATTCTGACCAAACGGGTGAGGCTACAACGTTCAGATTTCACATGTACATTGAGGTTATGGTGATGTAGTACCTTTTAAAGGGAAAAAAAGTGAAAAAGTTAGCCAGAATCCATAGAAATAAAGGTTTTAATATGATTTTTTTTTAAGGTTTATAATAACAATTAACAATTGTACCAATAGAAACTTTACAACAATCACCTACATTGCATTCAAAAAGCACTTGCAAAGGAAAAGTGGTCCTACGCAAACAAAAAACTTACTAAAAAGCTCATCCATCAACGCGGCGGGACTAAAGCGTTCTCCTAGTTTATTATCATCAAAATACAAAATTAGACATGTCCATTCTAAGTTCTCCCTATAAATTGGTTGTAGAAAGCGAACAGGCTCATTCACACTGTTGCGCGTTCTGCAATCAAAATAACACTAAAAGGCTAGATCTAAAACATAAAATTCTTATCAGAAATTGGTCTCATATGAACTTAGATGAGAACATTAAGATTCGATCAAGGATGAAGAAAACATGGTGATGTATGGCAGTTTTACAAATTAGATAATAATGACTTTTCTAACAAGGCGTAGTACAGATAATTGGATAAGCGAAGCGAAGATTTCAATTTCACTGACCCTCCAAAAAATTTAGCTCGGGTGTTTTTTTTGTTTTGTTTTTCTGTCTGTTTGTTTGCACGATTCCGGGCAAACGGCATATGCGATCTTGATGAAAATTGGAGGGGACCTTCGTTTTCTCTGAACATAGACTTGCCACGTTTTTGGGTACAATTGAAGAAATATTTCTCATGAATATCGTACTTTAACGATTTTTTTCGATTTTTATTGCGATATTTTCGTGACATTTGGGCCGATTCTGACCAAACGGGTAGCGCTACAACGTTCATATTTCACATGGACAATAAGGTTATGGTGATGTAATACCTTTTGAAAGAAAAAGTTGAAAAAGTTAGCCAGAATCCATAGAAATAAAGGTTTTTAATATGAGTTTTTTTAGGTTTATAATGACAATAATAACAATTAACAACAGAAACTTGACAACAATCAACTACAATGCATTCAAAAAGCACTTGCAAAGGAAAAGTGGTCCTACGCAAACTAAAAACTTACAAAAAAGTTCATCCATCAACGCAGCGGGACTTAAGCGTTTTCCTAGAAATCTATAATCAAGTCCATTTGAAGCAGGGTGTTGCAGTGGCGTGGTTGTCATATGGCTATTTAAAGGTTTTTAATAACCAAATATATAAACCATCATTTGGTTATAACTTGAGATTTACAGTTAATTGTCAAATGGTTATGAGAAGGTTCATAATAACCAAGGTTGTCAATTGGTTATGTATTGGTTATTATACGATTCTCAGAAAAAAGTAGTAAACCAACTAATAACCATGGTTTTCAGTTGGTTGTTACTTGGGTTTACAGTTGGTTGTCAATTGGTTATTAGAAGGTTTATAACAACCACGGTTTTCAATTGGTTTGCAATAAGTTATCAAATGGTTATCAATTGGTTATCAATAGGTTTACATTTAGTTTAAATGCATTTTCAGGACTTTCAGCTGGTTACTAGTGGTTATCAAATGGTTATCGATTGGTTATCATGGTTTACAGGAAGTTATCAGTTGGTTATCGATTGGTTTACAAAAATTTTAGTAAGGGTAATAACTGATATACAAGTGAGGATTGATGTTTCCACACTGACGCAAGTTTACCAGCAATGTTTATCGTTGTTTCAATGCTTCCCTGTTATAAATATTAAATATACTTAAGAATATACTATAGAAACATACAGGATCCAGTATATATTATCATTATCGAATTCTGCTCTAACCAAAGGTATACGTGAGTTTTAGTTCAAAGCGGTAACCCACACTACCCCTGACCACGCCCGATTCTGCTTAACTTCGGTGTTCGAGTGGGAGTTGGTTAAACGACCTCGGCTAAACCGCTGGCTCACGTTCATTCGAGGGAGGGAATTAAATTATTTAAATTTAAATGGTTCACCAACTGACAAGATGGTGTTGAATCAGTAGGAGCTGACGATCTAAAATATATTTAATTATATATTATTATTGATGTGAAACACAAAATACGACTTATGGTGTTTTCCATTGGCATGCACTCGGCGAGTGCAGAGATGTCATTGTTGTCAGCCCCCACTTGAATAGCATTACAAAACTGAACAAATGAAAAGACAAGTGGCAATCCAGTGCAGTCTAGGGCGCACTATAGTGCGACCTGAGTGCGGCCAATGGAAAACACCATTAAATATTTTTGATCATCGCAGCTAAAAGTTTGTGATTTTTGTTCGATTGTCATGCTATCAAACTATATTAAATTAAGTAACCATCGGGATATAAATGTAATATTCAAGGGTCACAATAATGTCGTGTTATTTCGCTGGCTGTACAAGACGTCAACACGGATAATAATCACTTTCGAGGCCAACCTAGTACGATACTTGGTACGCAATACGCAGACCACCAGATGCGAGACTCTTACTCACCACATTCGCTATTAGCTGGTTTATACAACTCGGTGTAAGTGGTTTAGTAAGAACCCTCGACAAACTTCGATTCCCCATATTGGCCCGACTTGGAAATTTAAAATAGGTTATTACATTCTCTGGTCGTTCTATAGTGTGTGTTCATACATGGTGTATAATTAATATACAGTGTATACGCAGTGTCGTTTATGAGCGGAAAATGGTCCGCGTAATCAATGGATTTTATCAATACACACTTTATTATTCTTTATTCGCCTTCATAATTTTTAATAAGATGATCGTCGCAAGAACAGTACCGATAGTGTTGAATAAATAACATAAAATAAATAATCTGGTATTTAGAGTCGACCCACTCAGTCATATAACTGATTTTTAGTGGGGGACATTAAACCAAAGCGATCAAGCCAGCCCTGCAGCCATAGGCCCCGACGCAATCGACGAGTGAGCGAAATAGGAAATATAGCAATCGGTGGTATGGACAGTGTTAACACCCGCGGATCAACGCCAGAATCAACGAGGCCGATTCAGACTTAGAATGTATTATGTGCCTCGTTTTTAAGACGGCTTTAAAATCACCGTTTACAAATTCCTTACCCCAAAACTAATGGACTTAATTCCAAATCAGAAGTTTAAAAAGTTCTGCCTATAGCGGGAATCGAACTCTGGACTGCATTGGAAGCAGAATGCGTAGTACCGAGGCAGAGGCAAAGGGTTCAAGAAAACATTGTATTGACGTGAACGTTTGTGCGAAAGCACGATATGAATACAGAAGTACTTTGTTCGTTTTGATTCTAAACATTCTGACCAACTGGTCGCAGAGTGTGGTGTATGTTGCCTGATGATCATAGAGGTTTTGCCGAATAAGACGATGATTTTGTTGCTAAACGTCTCATAGTGGTGATATATGAGGGCGAAGGGCGATTATTAAGCGAGCGAAGCGAGCGTTTCCATTTGACTCTGCCGGAAAAAATAGTCACTGGTTTTGTTTGTCTTTTTGTTTGTTTGTTTGTTTGTATGTCTCGCCATAACGTTCGAACGGAGGTTCGGATCGAGTTGAAATTTGGACCATCCGCAAGCTTCGTTCTCGATTGAATGCCATTAGTTTTGTGGCAAAATCGTTCAAAAAGTTAAAAAGTTACATTAAAGTTAATCGAAAGTTTTTTTTTTCAAACTTAACGGCGACAAAATCTGAGGTGGCCAAATCATTTAGAATGTCCGTCCGGTCACGAATATGTTAATTTTATTTTGATCCGATAAGTAGTGTAGATGGAAATTACATTATAACAAAGTACCGTTACCATGGCAACGGAAAGTCGCGCAGCTTTTTTGGCTCATAATAGCGGTCGAACGGAGGTTCGGATCGAGTTGAAATTTGGACCATCCGCAAGCTTCGTTCTCGATTGAATGCCATTAGTTTTGTGGCAAAATCGTTCAAAAATTAAAAAAGTATCATTAAAGTTAATGGAAAGTTTTTTTTAAAAACTAAACGGCTACAAAATCTGAGGTAGCCAAATCATTTAGAATGTCCGTCCGGTCACGAATATGTTAATTTTATTTTGATCCGATAAGTAGTGTAGATGGAAATAACATTTTAACAAAAGGAACGTTACCATGGCAACGAAAAGTCGCACGAAGCTGAAGCTTTTTTGGCTCATGATAGCGGTTGCACGAAGATTCAGATCAGGTTGAAATTTGGACCATCAACAAACTGTATAGCACGTGCTCGCTTATCAACGCGTCCAACTGGGCGTTTTCCTAGTAAATATCATGCCATGGGTTTGATTCAAACCCACGTTCTCGTAGAGCCATACACTTCGGTCCAGAGCCCTAATCGTGTGTGCTACCGCGGACGGCTTTGCCTACTTAGATGACGATGATTTTGTTGCTAAACGTCTCATAGTGGTGATATATGAGGGCGAAGGGCGATTATAAAAAATCGTGCCCTGTTTGGGATTCGAACCCACGTTCTCGTAGAGCCATACACTTTGTACCAGAGCCCTAATAGTGTGTGCAACCGCGGACGGCTTTTGCCGACTTAGAGGTAGGTAGTTGACTTACGAGGTAGCCGACTAATGGCAACGCACTACGAGTGGGATGACTACAGATTCAGACACAAAACTGCATTTTGCGTGCGCGTATATCTAAAGTATAACCTAAAGGAAAGAGCTTGGAAACATTAAGCCACATTTAGCGAAAGAAAGCGTGAATGTGACAAATTAAAATTAGGCCGCTTCGCTAACGCTTTTTATAGTCGCGTTGATGGATGAGCTTTTTTGATGGCAAAAATCGTAAAAGTGCGATTCCTGTGAGAAATATTTCTTCAAGTGTCTCTAAAATCAGAACATATAATTTCAGTGATTTTAAAAGTTCCCATAAAGTTTCATTAAGATCGGAGTAGCCGTTTGCCACATATCACGAAAATGTATCTTAAAAATCGGAAAAAAATCGTCAAAGTACGATACTCATAAGAAATATTTGATCGATTGTACCCAAAAACGTGCCAAGTCTAAGTTAAGAGATTACGAAGGTCTCCTCAAATTTTCATTAGATCGCATATGCCGTTTGCCCGGTAGAGCGCGTACAGACAAAAAAACAAAAAAAAAAAAAAAACACCGAGCTTATTTTTTGGGGGTGTCAGTGAAATTAAAGTCTTCGCATCGCTCATCCAATTACTAGGCCGCTTCGCAAACGCTTTTTCCAGTCGCGTTGATGGATGAACTTTTTTTAGGAATATTTCTGTCCAATGACTACGTTTTTAAGTGAAATCTCATTACCTTTTCTATAGTAACTTGATATAACGTGTTAATTATACACCTGTGAAAGGCTTATATTAAAACCTTTATTTCTATAAATTTTCACAAACTTTTTCCACTTTTTCTTTCAAGAGGCACTACATAACCATAATCTTTATGTCAATGTAAAATATGAACGTTGTAGCCCCACCCGTTTGGTCAGAATCGGCCCAAATATCACGAAATTATCGTATTAAAAACCGGGGGAAATAGTAAAAGTACGATTTCTATAAGAAATATTTTTTCATATGTCTCTAAAATCATAACATATTATATAATTTCAGTGATTTTAAACGTTCCCATAAAGTCTCATCAATATCGGAGTAGCCGTTTGCCAATTATCACAAAAATATCTCATCAAAAATTGAAAAAATCGTAAAAGTATGATTATCATAAGAAATATTTGATCGATTATACCCAAAAACGTGGCAGGTCTAGGTTCAGAGATTTCGAAGGTCCCCTCCAGTTTTCATCAAGATCGCATAAGCCGTTTGCCCGGTAGAGAGCGAACAGACAAAGAACTAACAAAAACAAAACACTTGAGCTATTTTTCTTGGGGTAACGTAAGTGGAAAAAAAAGAAAGTGAAATTGAAGTCTTCGCTTCGCTCATCCAACTAGGAAAACGCTTAAGTCCCGCCGCGTTGATGGATGAGCTTTTTTGTAAGTTTTTAGTTTGCGTAGGACCACTTTCCCTTTGCAAGTGCTTTTTGAATGCATTGTATTGTAGGTGATTGTTGTCAAGTTTCTATTGTTACTAGTTAATTGTTATTACTTGGAAGCTTTGCAAACGCTTTTTTTAGTCGCGTTGATGGATGAGCTTTTGTGTAAGTTTTTAGTTAGCGTGGGATGTCTTTTCTTTTGTCAGTGCTTTTTTGAACGCATTGTAGGTGATTGTTGGCAAGTTTCTATTGTTGCTTGTTAATTGTTATTATCAACCTAAAAAAACTCATATTAAAACCTTTATTCTAAGGATTTTGGCTAACTTTTTCAACTTTTTCTTTCAAAATGCAATGCATAACCATTACTTTAATGATCATGTAAAATATGAACGTTGTAACCCCACCCGTTTGGTCAGAATCGGCCCAAATGTCACGAAAATATCGCACTAAAAATCGAAAAAACTCGTAAAAGTACGATATTCATGAGAAATATTTCTTCGATTGTACCCAAAAACGTGGCAGGTCTAAGTTCAGAGATTTCGAAGGTCCCCTCCAATTTTCATCAAGATCGCATATGCCGTTTTCCCGGTAGAGAGCGAACAGAAAGAAAAAAAAAAAAAACACCCGAGCTAAATTTGTTGGGGGTCAGTGAAATTGAAGTCTTCACTTCGCTCATCCAATTATATATATTTAAAAAAAATCAAAACATATTCGATCGACCCCTTTGTGAAAAGTCGCGTTGAAATTGTTTTTAGTTTTAACCTGAATCTGATAACAAAAATTTTGCGATTTTGGGTTTGTGAAAAATGTCAGTTCGATAGATAGGCCTATTTTGTTGATGTGATCTTGGAGGTATAACCCTTACGGAAGATTCAAGTCCATGCCGTGAGCACGTGACATGCGGCAGCTACTCGCTTGGCAAGAATAATCTAGGGCTCGGTGACTCAACATCCTATACACCCCACTGTACGCGTCACCCTACGTCAAGGTTTCATATTGACGTAACTCACATTAGACTTGATTCCACCAGAGAACAATTTCTACGGTTGGCCTGAAGGAACCTTACGAAGGAACCCGCCAATAGTATAATTGGCAAACTTACAAATCACTTAACAACACGTTAAAAAATAACGAAACGTACGGTAAAATTAATGTGGTGTTTACAATCACATAACAACACAACAAGGCTGTAGACACTCGGAAACGGGCTGTGATAGACTAATTAAGAATAAATAACGTAACGTACGGTAAAGTTGAGATTAGGTCAACTTCTTCATACGTTACGTGCGTTGCGTTACTTGTTAAGTGATTGTTAACAACAACAACTGTTTTCCAAGGGATTCAACTTAAGTTATTTTTTAACGTGTTGTTATGTGATTGTAAACGAGCCTTAAGTTTTTTGGCGGAAGTGACGTGTGAGAATGTCAAATTACGTGATTATTGTAGGTCCTGTGATCTTGTAACCCGAACAGATCTACGTCAGACAGTTTCACGCGAGTTTTCAGTGCGAACTCACGATGCATATTGTGTTTATGTCAAAACATCTATAGGGCATACTGTCAAAAGTTCACACACGTGCAATCTTAGCTGAGACAGCCTATAATACAATTAATAATTGGCATAGTCTACAAACATACACTTTCGGCAAGAAGTGATTGGATGATATGGGCAGTTTTTAAAAATTTCAGACAAGTAAGATGTATATTTTTTTAAAAGGCATAGCCAAATTATGTTTTACTAATATCATCAAACACTTGTTCCCCATAGTTATTGTTAAATTTTTGTTTTTAACCCTAAGGGGTGGGAAAATATAAGAAAAAAGCCACATGATTTGGGTACTAAAGCCTCCGCTCTGTGAGTTACTTTCCCAGGGGGGGTTTGCCTCGAGCAGCGAGAAAGCGGCGGGTTTTCGGGGGGGGGGCCCGGGTGACTAGCAAGCTTCGGGACCCCACTTCCCCTCAATTTGGAAAAAACGACTATATTAGTGTTTACCATGGTGGGAAAAAAAAAAAAAAAAACACTTCTTTGTAAAGATAATAGTTTAAGGGGGGCATGTCAGTGTTTTCCCGCTGTCCCTAACCAGGTTTTTGGGGAAATGTCCGAGGGATGTTTCAGGGATTTAATCCCAGAAACTTGTTTAATTAGAAAGCAACCTCGGGGAAAACTTTAAATTCCGGAAATTCCCGGTGTCGGGATTGGGCCGGCCTTGCGGCCCAGTCTCCCCCCGCTCGGGAAAAGAGAGAAGAGGTTTTGTTTTTTTTGGGATTGCGCCCTTTATTTAGGGCGGGTTTAAAGGCCCTGTTAGGCCTTCCCCTTCCACCCCAACCCATTTTACTTTTTTGGATAAAATCCCAAAGTAGGGAAACCCCGTCCCCGAAAGACCCCCAAAAAATTGAAATGAAAAAAGCAATAGTAATGGGTAGAAAAAAAAAAATTTAAAAATTTTTTACGTACTAGGAATTTTACAGCATGCATTGTAGTCCCAGCCTTTTTTTAAAAACAGAGTTCAAACCATGGCAAAAAATTAATAAATTGGTTTCCCTACAAAATTTAATAAACATATTTTCAATAACTTTAAAAGAAAAAAAAAACAAATTTGTCCCTTTACATAAAAGTATGAGTTTTAAAAAATAGTATACTTTTAAATCGTAAGTAGTTACCAACGGGAATGTTCTATGGGTTTTGGCAAAAGTAATAACTTTTTAAAAAAAATAAAGAAAAAGAAAAATCATTCATTAAACCAAATTTCACACAAACTTACAAAAATTGCTGTTTTTGCCACAGTGTGGCGAAATTGCAAGATTTTTCAGAGAGCAGGAAACGGGGGTTGGAGGTGAGGGCTTTAAATTTCCCCCTTGACAAGGGTTTTTATGCGGCTGTGGTTTTTTTGGGTGTTTTAATTATGCTTATTAAAATAATTTTGGGGTATGCTTTTCGTTTGAAAAAAAAGGGGGTATCTTTGTCCCCCGGGACATCCGCATCCCTGATTTTTTGGGGTTGGGAGAGTTTTCCAGACTCGAATGGCGTTTTACGAAAAAGATTTTGGTCTGGGAAGATTGGTTCTATGTTTTGGGAAAATTTTAATTGAGTGCCGACCCTAGATCTGGGTTTTTAAAGGGTTTATGGTTTGAGAATAGGTACTGGAAATTTAAAGGGACCCCTAGGTAGGGAGGGTGTAGAGGATAAAAGAGGCGATGAACAAAAACAAACGAGTGAAAATTTTTGCGGTCATTTAGCCCGAATCCACGCAAGTTTTTTTGAATCCGGGGTTTTTGTGACCGAGTTTTTTTTCCCAAGGATGAAACGAAAAAAGGGCCCTTTTTTGCGCTCTCTGAAGACGAATAGAGGGGGGTCCTGGGTTTAGGTCGTTTTTACACAAACGTCGCAATAATCAAAATGAGGCATGACGAGGTTTTTGCACGGCATTGTTTTTAATTTTGTTGGGAGGAAGTTTTTGAGGGGGTTTTAAAGAATTTTAAAGTTTGCTTTAGGTTTTTTTACAAAACGTTTTTAAAATTGTTCCGCCCAGGTCATTTTCACGGTCATATATAGCCCCCAAGTTTCGAAAATGCCCTTGAAAAAGGTATAGTCGTCCCCCCGTTTAAAAATAACAGGTTGATTTGGGGCGGTCTAGTTTTGCTAACAGTTTTTGAAAACCCAAAAATAATAGTTTTGTGTTTTTGGGGGGTTTTAAAAATTTTTAAATTTTTTTGTTCCCCCCGGGCCCAGTAAAGATAGCAAATCGTCATTAAATAAATTTTGGTTGCTTTGGTTAATTAAAGGGAAGGGGAAAAAGCCAGAAAAATTTAAAGGGTTTTCTTTCAGCGTACAGATGGTAATAGCAATATTTTAGTGTTTTTCGATATGCCCTTTTTATAAAAAAGGGGAGAATAATAATGGCCCCAAAACACCCTTTCCTTTTGGTACCCCAGTCTTAAATGAATCCATTTAGATTTATTATCACCCCCCATATTATACATTTTTTGTCTGCCAAAATAAAGGGAATTTGGGGTGTACCCATTTAAGGGGTGGGCTAAGAAATTTTTTAGATTTAAATTTTCGTCATTTTGTAGTCGAAGGCAACTGAAATCAAAAGGGTTTTCTGAAGCCAATTAAGTTTAAAAAGGTTTTAAATTTTTCGGATTTTTTCCATTTTTTTTTCGTATGTCATCAGTTACTTTTTAGGGGTGCCGGGGACGTACTATTTATTGGATCGGAAGCCTGATTGGTACTTGGGCTAATATTTTCTTTTCTTTTTAAAAATCATTATTTGAGTGGCCCAAAGTACTCGAGCGCCCCCCCTTTTAGAGAGATTGGGAGGGGTACGATTGGACGGTTTGTCCCCAAAAAGTGTGGGTTAGGCCCTTTTTTCGGTAAAAGGGCGAACCCGTGCTTGTTTCCGGGTTTCGGGGTAAGGAGTTATGTTTTGTTGGGGAGAGAAGGTTTGGAAGGTAAGTGATTTTTTGGCTCGATTAAAATTTGGGGGAAAATATTGATCATTTTTTTGGGAAAAAGTTTTATAGGTATTAGGTCAACGCCTTCAGCATTCGATTTTTTTTCGTCTAAATTTCAAATTTTTACCAATTTTTTGGGGTCCGTGTTTAAATAAAAATTTATCGTTCCCTTGGTGGGGGCTGATCTTGTATGCTCTTTTCATTAAGAATTTTTAGGACGGGGTTAATGTTTGGGGGGCCCGGGGGTAGTAAATAATTGTTTGGTTGTCAAGGGGAATTTTTAAAAAGGCACTTCGTCCCTTTTTTGTTACCTATTTCCCATGTGTTAGGTTTTGCCACGTTTTCTTCATTGGCAGTTTGGGTTTGAGTGGGTATAAGTGGGGTTTGCCCTTTTGCCTTCTAATCAATTTTTATTAGTTTTTTTTTCGTAAGGTCGGTATTCATTTTCATGCTCAAACGATATGGCTTTCATTTGAATTTTTAAATGCCCGGGGTCTTCCTGGCCATTAGGGGTTTTTTTTATTTTCCCCGGGGGTTGACCAGGCGAAGCGGGTTTTGAGACTCTGAAAGACTTTTAATGGGGGTTTTTTATCCCTACAGGCTGTAACATTGAGTTTAATGTTGATTTTTTTTCGTCAATTTTGGGAGAAATTGGGCAAAATTTTTCCCAATTTAAAGAAATTTAATCTGTTCTAAATTTACAAAAGTTATGAGTTTTTTTGTGCTCGGGCGTGATATAAGTTTTGGGTTTTGGGTTCGGCTACGGTTGAGTATTGGGAAATAATTAGGGCGTGGGCAGAAAATGCCCGGGGACAGAGAGTTTCCCGTGTTTTGGACTCTATCACGGTTTGACGTCAGAAAGAGGGCTATCCATGGGATGCGAAGTGGGGTGTTTATGAGGTTTGGTTTTTAGCCCGGTAAAAAAGGAAGTTAAAATGATTTGAATATGGTTTTAGTTGCTTTTTAAACGTGTGATTAATAGCCAAATAAAGGTTTTTGTTAAAGTCACCCATACAATAACATGCTCGTTTAAAGGGGCGAATTGTAAAGGTGAAGTTTCAAAGTCTGGCAGAAACCCCCAATTTTTCCCGGAGGGGGGTAGACAAATGCCCCAAAGGGTTGAGTGATTTTTCGATTTTAAAAATTTTAAAAAAATCATATACTTGGGCCCGGGAACAATACTTTGTTTGGGGATTTTGATAGGAATTTTTTCTTTTTTCCCCGCTCAATGTAAGCGCAGACCCCTTTCCAAACCCCCGGCGTTTTTGTGCGGCATTTTCTGATCACCTGTACCCGTCTAGTCCCCCGCCAGTGAAGAGGTTTTGGGGTTTGGTTTCCCCAAGACTCGCCGGGTCAAAAAAAGCGTGTGGCCTACTTTCCTCTACGACGGCCTGAAGGTCAGGGCAGTGCGACAGAAGGGGTCCATTAACTTTTGGGTTCCCCCACATTGGAAAATTTCGAAACCGGGAAAAAAGTCCCCCCCAAAAATTTTCAATAATTTTGGGACATTTTTTTCACCCCCAAAACTAGATTTTTTTTCACCCCTACCCTTTCCGGGAGCAATTCGCATTTCAAATTGGGGGGGAGCCAAGTTAATGGTTTGGGTCCCCCCATTTGGGAATTTTTGAACCAAAAAATTTTCATATTTTTTGCAAACCTTTTTTGCACTTTTTTGCACCCAAATCTAGATTTTTCACCCCCACCATTTCCAGCATTTCGCATTCAAATTGGGGGACCCAAGTTAATGGTGGCTCCCCCCCTTTGGGAAATTTCGAACCCGAAATGTCATTTTTTTGCATAATTTTGCACTTTTTTGCACCCAAATCTAGTTTTTTGCACCCCCCCCGTTTCGCAGCTTTTCGCTTTTCCCAATTTTGGGGGAGCCAGGTTAAGGGGTGGCTCCCCCACATTGGAATTTCGCCCCCGAAAATGTCTCATATTTTTGACTTTTTTTTGCATTTTTTTGCCCCCAAATCTAGTTTTTTTGCCCCCCCACCTTTTCGCGCATTTCGCATTTAAATTTTGGGGGACCCAAAATTAATGGGGCCCCCCCACTTTGGGAATTTTCACACCGAAAATAGCCCCTCATATTTTTGCACTATTTTTGCACTTTTTTTGCACCCAAATCTAGATTTTTGCACCCCCCCTTTCGCAGATTTCACATTTAAAATTGGGGGGGAGCCAAGTTAATGCTTTTTTCAAAATCATTTTGGAGAATGGACGGGGCTCAAAATTAGCAGCTAATTATGCACCCTTAAAAATGACAATCCTGATTTTTGCACCCCTAAACGTAGAATAAAAAAGGGGTGAAAAATGGAAAAATTAGCAAAATAAAAATTCGATTTTCCAAAGTAAGAAGTAAACGTTTTTATAAATGATGAAACGGAAGTCCAAAAAACTGGACTCTTAATTAGCTGCTATAATTCCCCTTTCTCAAATAGCCAATGTGATTTTTCACCCCAAAAACAAAGAAGTACAGGGAGGTGAAAAAAAAATAAATAAAAAATAATATTTCGAAATCCAAATAAAATAAAGTTTTATAAAAAATCATGTATCGGGGAAAAAAAATTATAGACTTTAAATAGCTGCTATAAATACTCTCTCAAATAACTAAGTGCTGATTTTTGCACCCCTAAACTACAGAATTACAGTGAGGTGAAATAAGATATAAATAACAAAATAATATTTCGAAATCCAAATAAAGAATCGTTTATCAAAATCAGTATCAGAGGTCAACAATTACTAGGTCTCTAATTATCTGCTATAAATACTCTCTCAAATAACCAAGTGCTGATTTTATCACCCCTAAACTATAGAATCTACAGTCAGGTGAAATAAAAAAAAATAAACAAATAATATTTTGAAATCCAAATAAAGTATCGTTTATCAAAATCAAGTATTAGAGGTCAAAATTACTAGGCTCTAAATAGCTGCTATAAATACTCTCATCAAATAAACCAAGTTCAAATTTCTGCACCCCTAAACTATAGAATCTACAGTAAGGTGAAATAAGAAATAAATGAACAATAATATTTCGAAATCAAAATAAAGTATCGTTTATCAAAATCATGTATCAGAAGTCAAATTAACTAGGCTCACTAATTGCCAATATTTGCAATGATACAAATTTTAAAAAATACCAACATTTTTTTAAAAAAAATATTGGAATTTTAATTGAATTATTCAACTAATTATTCGGATCGATAGAGTTAAGGGGTGCAAAATCAGCATTTGGCAATTTTGAGAGCATTTATAAGCTGCTAGTTTAGAGCCTAGTAATTTAGACTTCTGATACATGATGTTTTGATAAACGAATCCTTTATTTGGATCGAAATAACGTTTATAAATTTATTTCAAAACTCGCTGAGTCTATAGTTAGGGAAATATTA